>WURT03000013.1:1047250-1106359 GCA_009936505.3 Holothuria glaberrima
TTTATTTTTCAGGAAAACAGGTCATTCAGGTCATATCTTCCACAATTTCTAAAGTCTTCTGTGCCAAAAAAATTTTAGTTCCCCTTTCCCCCACCCCAACTATCAAATTTTCTCCTTAATACCACAATTTCTTTGAAATATACATTTCCCAGCTTCCCATTTTTTTTTCTTCTACCCATGCCCTAAGTCAAGTCTTGTCAATAAAACTGCATCTTGGAAATGCTACTTTCACGATCCTTACTGACAGGTAAAGGAAATCAGTGCAGTGCTTGAGTGTATACATCACATGTGAGTGACATTCTTCTTATAAACCAAACCTCCTTGTAACTATCAATTCCTCCTCATAAGTCTTTAATAACATTGGTCGATTGTCTATATTCAGGCAAGGAATAACAAAGCTTTCAAAGCTTTCAAGGTTTAAGTTCTATTAAACCACCCTAACACTAGTTAAACCAACAACTCTGCTAGAATTCCTTGGGGGAAAATAACAAACACATACGCATGTCTCACACTTCAGTAAAAGACAAAACGTGGAATAATACGATTTTGCACCAATGTCTGACAGTCGTGACTAAACCACTTTTTTAAGACTGTCAAAAGTATTTACTTTAACGTTAATGGCTCACACTATTTACCTATATATTAATAATATATCTACTTTGCACACAATATGTACTTGCTGCAGTGTACTTTATTGTTTCAAGGACACAAGCAATAGCCTCAACCTTATTTTGATAAGGAACAATCTTTCAAATCTCTGTTTTTTTATAACTACAACTTCCATATCTCATGTTTCGGAACTTAAAAGGAAAATACAGCCCTTCCCCCACTGGAATTAGTGTACCCCTTCATCCTAATTCTGGAATGGCTCCTTTCAATCATGTGACAATATTTTTGTTACTACTTTCCCACTAATTCATGCAGAATGGCTCCTTGGTTTACCTTCAATATTCAAAATTTTTATTCAGAAACATCATGAAAATACTTGTGAGTGAAATAGGAGATCTATAAGACTTAGCAGATTTTTGAAAATACTGTAAACTTAGGGTGACTGATTTCGTCCTTTAAAGACAGTGTATTACAGGTTGATCAAGAAGAAAATCTTGAAAGAATAAAAACAATACACACCAACAAAGACACTAGTCAAGCCCATCAAACCCTAACATTCAAGTCAAACAATTTGAGATGTCAGGTTGTCCAAAATGTCAGGGAATTATCTTTAATCTAAGAAACTGCAGAAAAGACACTCTCCTAAACCCAACCTGAACAAATTTAGAAAAATCAAGGGTTTGATTACTCAACAAACTGTACCTCTAATGTCATTACATAAAGTTCTGTCACACACAAATGGTTTCCATGGTAATTAATGTGCAATTAAGTGAAAATGTGTAAAAATCTCCATAAAATGGCCTCCTGATTATTCCATCTCTTAAATATCTGGTCTTTTAAATATCCTGTTTATTTTTCACATTGCAACTAAAATCTCACGGATACCCATTTGGAATTGAAGTACTGTAAAATTGTACACAATTAATGTACAATTTTTTTGAACAGAAGACTTAAAATTTATGATTGATTAACCTTTTGTATTCCATTTTAGCAGATGGTTTTTGATAAAATGACAAATGGCTTTCATTTAGCTAACTAAACCAAAACAAAGAATAAAAGCAGGTTAATATTTTATGTTCATAACAGAAACCCCCACCAATTGTACACTGGTAGGTTTAATTCAAAGTCATCAACCACATTGTCACGTTCAACAAAAGGGTTAAATAAACGGAGATATTCTTATGTGTTCTAAGAATGAAACAATGTTAGCAGCAGAAATTCCACATCTGTTCATACAAACTCAAAAAGGTCATCATTTTTACTGTTTCTTTGAATAGGTGCCTTGTCATCTCACCAACGACATGACAATAGATTTAAAGTTTGAAAGTATTGTTTATTTCACACTATTGAGCAAGCCAACTGATCTTGTGCAGCAACAATCTGGCTATTACTGAGTGTAATTTATGTATTAACGGAACGTATGGGATGGTAAATGTGTATAAATAAAGTGTTAGAAGAATGTAATGTATAGCAACTGACCTAACTGGTGTTCCTCAACACTTAATTGCCTCCCATAATTACCCCTTCAGAACTGTACAGAAAAGATGGTGCCATTCTCCATACTTCATGTTCAATACTATAGACGGCTGGGTCATGTGAGCGCTACCAGACTGAAGCAGACCTTGGATTTCAGATTTTCCAGGTGTGCTACAAATCAAATCCTTAGGAAATTAAGGAGTGTGGAAGGACTGTGCTGTTTGATTTAACTTTAATATAGATTTACCTGAGTTTCCATTCTTCATCAAGGTGTGCAAAAAATCGCACTTCTCACAACGATTTGAGGCGAGTGATGGTGTGCGATCGCACTCACACGCCTCAAAATTCAAGGCCTGCTGAAGGATCACTGTTATCTGGAACTGCATTGGTACCAACCCTATAATCATAACCCTAATCCTATAAAGCAAACCCTAATCCAATTAATCTAACCCTAATCCTTAAACCCTTACTTCTAGTTTTTAATCCTAACCTAACACTTCTTTTAACCTTTAGAATATTTTCAATATAGTGGACCTTCCATCTATATGAACCTTTTGTTTAGTACAGAGGATTTCCCTCCCCTTTCCCTCCCCTTTCTCCTACCCCCTACCCCCTACTCCTACCCCCATCAGGCCAATTACAGTTCCAGAGATGCTATAGTAGGGACAAGTGTTGAAAATACGCGTCTGGATTTTGAGTTCTTTCAAAAACACCAATCACTTCTGACATTGCGGACATTGTTCTTTGCATGTTAAAATTAGGTTACTGTATTAACAGATGTGGGTGTCAGTGAGTGAAAGAATGACAAAAATTAACATTTTGGTGTCACCTCATCTAAAGAGATATTAAAAATAAAAGCAGCGAGTGAAAGAAAGTTCACTGTCACAAAATAAGTTGAATGCATTGGTAATACCATTTTTTTCAATGAAATTAGGTCATCTGATACTTCCCACTCCAGCTGTGAATGATTATACCAACCAATGGTCCAATCTTGAAGGCATTTAACCAATTGGTTGTACACATTATTACATAGTGTGTAACACATTCAGCCATGGCAATATCATTTTACAAGCAAACCTTAAGTAATAATTAGGTCTATTGCGTGTGCTACTGAAGTTCAAAAATTAGGTTATAATTTTGTACCCTTTAAGCCACTGACATCTGATTAGTAGGGACCTACTTCTTACTAACTATTCTTTATGTTTGTTTTTATCAGCAAAAGGTTGATCTAATTAAGTCAATGACAGAGTTTTAACCCAAGAAACACAAAGTGCATGGTTTGAACTTTGGAGGTCAAGCGATGCCAAAAATATTTAATAAAACCACAGACATGAAGATGAGACCTATGAGCAATGAGGTACAAATTATGAACAGATGATCTTACATTTAAGAATGAAATTAAATAATAGATGCCTGGAATCATTTTTACTTCAAGACTTTATTACCATTAGTATGATCATTAAAGGGAAATGCAGTCACCCCAAATTGAATTAGCATTACCGGGTATCCTAATTCACGAATGGCTCTTTCAAATCATGTGACAATGATTTGGTGACTGAATTTTTATAATTATGCAAAATTCATCCCTTTTGTTTTCCTTGACAATGTCACAGTTATGTTCTGAAACATTAAAATAGATGCATGCATTTGGAAAAAGACAAAATTTGTAACATTTTCAAAGTATGTTTGTGGCGACTGGTTATTCCTTTTATTTGTTTCATAACCCATACTTTACTGGCAAACTTAGGGTTTTTTTTTTTTGAAAGGCTATGCAACATTTTTTTGACATAAGGGAAAATGAAAATGGGAGAGTACTGTGTACTTCATTTTTCTAATAGGGGGGAGGGGGACATGGGGAAATGGGAGAGGGAGGAGGAAATTTATAAATGGGGAGGGGGAAGGGGTCATTGGTAGATATGGCTTGTGAAAAGCCAGGAATGTCTGCTGTAAAGTCATACATGTATCTGCCCAGTATCCAACATGGAGGCCTAACACTTGAGTTTATAATGATTGTATAGGCTATAAAATTGAAACTAGGGTTATAAGAGTCTACATAGGTGGAAATGCCAAGGAGGAGGGAGAATGTAGTGCCCCCCTCTATGCACCCATTCATGGAGATGCCCCAATAGTTATTACTTTTTCACACAGTAAATGTTATTTCCAGGAACCCTTAATTCACGCCCATGTACCCCACTTTTTCAAACACATCTCTGCTACTGACTGTCTGACATTTATACACTAAATGATTTTTACGTTAGGATCTTCACAGTGTCAAATTCAGGTTTGCCAACACCAGCATAATTAAATTGAAGGTTATAAAGACTAAAACTCAGAATCACTTGAAAAACTCTCTAACCTCATAAGTTCATCACCTAAAAAGCAACCTGCATATTGTTGCATAAAACAGATTAGTTCTGTCCATACATTGACCTACATTGCAAAATCTAAATTACTCCTAAATTTGGCAATACTTCAGGTTTCAGCTGCTGCCACTTTTCTACAGATGTTTCATGATTCCTTTAGATACCACCAATCACATCCCCTGACAGTGTCACCTGTTAATCATATTCACATCACTATAGTTCCAGCTCTTTTGCCCCTCCCCCCACCCATTGTCTCTTTATGGGGTTACTTCATCTGACCTAGAAAACAACCTATGATATGTTCCTATCTTCCATAACATTAAAACATACCAGCTACGTGCAACTTTCACAGCACCCATCTGCCATATTGCAGCTTCTCTTCTCAGATAAAACTTTCGTTGCCTTCACTGTCTTTGCCCTCCTACACTGATCCACTTCTAGGTCACACCGGCACTCTGCTAATTGGAAATCATGGGAGATTTCAGAGTTCATGGCTGATATTTTTGTCAATAAACCCCATTGCAACAGCTGTTTTCTAAAATATCTCATTTTTATCCATTCTTCATCCTGTGCACAGCAAAACTCAAGTGACAAGCATGCAAATCTAGTCTGCCCCTGGATCTGGGTCAGTTCTCAAAACTTGACCTAGAAAACCCAGAAAAAGTAGGTCAGGCTATCACACTGTCTGAGCAACCAGTGATGAGCACCTTTCAAAGATCACGTTTGCATAAGCATTTTAGTGGCTTGTGTACGTGGGGATGAACTGTGTTTTCTAGTTGACTATATTTTAAAACTAAGCGCTAATGCCATGTGTGTCATACCCACAAACTGTGACTTTCGTAGACAATTCACCACTTTGCAAGGCCTGTAATCACACTGTCACTTGTGACGCACAGCAAAAGTCAGGAATGATACTAAAGTAAAACTTGAATTTGGAGGGTTTCAAAGGTGACAATTTTCACTAATGATTCAAATTAGAAAAATATGTTGGATATTTAGAGGAGGGGAAATGGGAAAGTTAGGGTGATAGATTACTGAAATAAGCTGAAAAGTGGAAATTTTGTAGACAATCACTTCCAATCAAAAAAAGGCAAATTAAATACAGATTCAAGTTGATTTTTTTCCCTTTTTTTATGAAGTATAAATAATCTCATGTAAGGTGCAGCCACATCCAAACAACTTTTCCTAAGCCTAGGGAGTCTAACTGAGCTTGTTGAAACTAACCTTGGCAAATTGAATTCATGCCTTGCGATTAAAGAAGCATGCAGCATAAAAATACTTCTTGTCAATGTATACGTACTCATAAATTCCATCATGTTAACACTTTCACATTATAACCTATTTTTCATTCATCACGGCATAGAAAAAATACCATGGAACATTGATGAGCTGGCAAACTGGAAACAGGATTAGAGGTGTGTTTATGGCAATACAGTTGGAATTATAGACCTTGATGTGTGCAGACATTTCTAGGTGAGAATTTAAATCTCTTGAAAAGATGCAACTCCATTGTGCCAACTCTTTCTAGGAGGCTACATGCCTATCAAAATATATTTTTCGCTGTGGTATACCATCCTGGCAAAGATAGTTGTGTAACCCTCAATTAATTTACCTTTTTGTCCCTCATTGTTTCCCCTCCCCCCTGCAAACCCCCTCCCTCCACAGCTGCATCTTGTAAAGAGTAGAGGTAACCCCCTGCAAACCCCTTTCTCCCGGACTGCATCTTGTAAAGAGTAGAGGTAACCCCCTGCAAACCCCCTCCCCCCACAGCTGCATCTTGTAAAGAGTAGAGGTAATCTTATTCATTACATGCCTTCTTCTAGCTATATCCTTCCCCTTGAATTTCTCTTATGCCCCCTTTCCTAAAGTATGGGCACCCCTTATACTTTATAACTGCATGGCTTCTGGGAGCTAGGTGAATCAAATCCCTCACCAAGGTCACTCTGACATGCAAGTACCGTGCAAAGGCTCCTTAAAGCTGCGATCATCGTCGCAACAACAAACATATGAAACATTGTCACATCTCGACCATCTGTTTTCATCTAACACCCTTGTAACACCTGGCTGAAACTATGCAGTTGACAAGTCACAAATTTACTACAGAAGTTTGCTAGTTCTTGGAGAAACTGGGTTATCAACATAGACAAAAAGAGTGCCCTAAATTTTCGAACAACCTTCCCATTGCAACCTGACATATCAATCAATGTCTGCCGCCATCTATCATCCTTTAGTCCTATCTAGAGATGACGGTCCCATCTACTGCTGTACTCCCCATGATTTACTGGGACATAAACGTTCGGCCATTAACTGTTAACGTTCATTGTCAAGGCACTGTTGTTAAAGAAGTCCATGCACACCAAAAATAAAATAAAAAAACTTTTTTGTTTTGGTTGTTCTTTAACGTGACGGACAATGTAATCTCTGGACAATATCTTACTTAACTCCTGCAGTAAATACATCACAGACGAATTTTGATCGCTGCTAATACAATTAAATCAACTGTTGTAAAACCAGAAGGTGTGAGAAAGAGTGAGACATTGAAACACTACAAATCAAACGTGTACTAGCTTTCTTGTGTTTGTTTGTTTCTAATGAATATTAAACATTATTTCCAACCATAGATAGGGGGCAGTAGACCATGTCAAATATGTTCAAATCTAGGACTAGGACACAAATAGATTAAAGGGAAAATGCAGTCCTCCCCACACTGAATTAATGTAACCCATCATCCTAATTAAAGAATGGCTGATATCAATCACATGAGAATATATTTGTTACTCATTTGCTAAAAAAATCCTTACAGAATGTCCTTGGTTTACCTTCAATTTTCAATGTTTTTATACAGAAACATAATGAAAGATATTTGTGAGCCCACAAAATATGGGGAGATTTGTAAGATTTTGCAGATTTTTTATAAATATGAACTTGGGGTGACTGCTTTGTTCCTTTAAAGCATACCTTAAGTTAAAAATGAAAAATCCAAAAGTTACAAAATGAAATTCATTAAACTTTCCTCTCTACAGGACCTCTGTGTGAATCCTGATATAAACTATAAAACTAATTTCACTTGATATAAAATAAGAAACTGTGCAATAATTTGTTACGTCACTCTTACAATTTTCTTTCAAAAGATTCAATGACCATGCTCAAGAATGAATACCAATATTTTTGTTTTGATGTATTTTACAATGAGTAAATACAATTTAAACATTACTTTTACTTTTCAGCTTATGAATACACTATAAAACAAGATGGGAAATAGTGAACTTTTATGATTGCAATGCATGATGGGAAATACAGTAGGAATATAAACAACCAGCACACCATGCTAAATTGAGTGCCTGCTAACTTAGCGCTAACGGTACTTCTGTATGGTTTTACTCCCAGTTCATATGCGCTTCTTCATATGCATGACATAATTAAACTCTGCTATACCCCAAGGACGATTAATTTTCCAATCTAACATATGCTGTTGTAATTTTAGAAGCAAGAAAAACAATTGGTTTTACGTAAGTTGGATTTAACTTAAACGATGCAAATGGTAATTATTTACCAAGTTCACATGCAGTTTAAAATTGATTTTCAGTTGCCATTATAAATAAGTATATGAACAACAATCAAGAATTGTATGATTTTTTTTTAACAAAGAAGAGCACTTTATGATTACTACTACATAAGGAAGACTGGGGAAGCCAAACTGGGAATGGGAGTGTAGGAAGAGAGGAAGAGGAAGGTACTAAGAAGGGGACAGTCATATCTCACACATGTACAAGAATTGAACAATACATGTTTTAGTATTATTTCCTTCAATACAATTTTTCTGTAATTTTGACAGTAATTTTTAGAGCTTAAGTAGTTTTGAAAGATATCACTTAACTTGAAATTTACATAACAAGTTCACTAAATTTCACTATGAAATTCTAGTAGTGCATAAAACCCCTTTATATTATGTCCAATTCTAAGACCACTTCAGTTGAAACGACACAAAACATATTTTCAAGTCTTTAATCTCCTTGTCATATTAGTTTTGAAAATCTGTCTGGACATTTCCAGAAGAAAACTCAAAGACAACTCTTTAAGGGGGCCCTATTTCAACTTATCTATACCCTGTATTGAGCATCAGCTGGAGGATATATAAGTACAAAACATCTTAAGATATCGAACAAATGTTCTCCCCGCCATCAGAAATGATCAATTCCAGGTCTTTTTGTCTTTATTTTCCCTTAAAGGTCGCGTGACATGAAAATTACATAGTTAGATATTTGATGTAAAAAGCATTAAATATGCAGAAAATAGCTGCAATTTCCATTAAAATCCATCAAATATTGACCATTTTACATTGTTAATTCTATTTCACACTTGTATCATGAATAACTATGGGCTAAATATGCAAATATGTGACATCGAAAGATGGACATACCATATATGGCTCAGGAAAGCCTTTGGTTTTTCAACCTAAATTTCAAGGACACTGATAGCATTGTTATCCCTTAAGGGGTTTATTATGAAAGTTAAAATTCTTTCCTTCAGAAGCATTGATATCACTCAACAAACTGTAGTCTATCTGATCAGTAATTAAGATATAATTTATACAGGGTTAACAAAAGAAATCTTAACACTGTGCAACACTCCACATCATTATTTTTGCATAATTCTTTAACTGACAAGTGGAATTGCTCTTTTTGGTGGCATGCATGTCACACGACCTTTAACTGCTGTGATATTAGCGATGCTCTTATTCTCATTAATTATTAGTATTATTATATTTTTGGGGGGAGGGGGGAGGGGAGTCTCTCCAGAAAATCTGGATTAACTTTTAGTAAAACAATCCCTAAATGTCTGAACTAAAAAAATAAATGCAGGATAGTGAGGAAAATTAAAAGTTGGCACTTACAATTGTATGATGTAGATCTTGGCTATTACAATCAAGACAAACAGTAGGCTACCACATTCATTTCCGGGACTCGTATATCAAGATTTAAAGTTCAACACAGGAGACTTCTTACTTAACCTTCAAAGCTGGTGCCTAATATGTACTCCTCTTTTGGCATACATACTCTAACACCTGTGAAGATCATCCAATTTTGCTATATTCATAAGCTTAATTTGAAGGTACCTCTCGACTGTTGACTGGTTTCGGTTCATGAACATTCATATTATACAACAAAACTTCAACTGTAACACTGTTCTACGACATTCTAACTTTCACAGTAAGTCAATCAGGGGACTTCTTTCTTGGGTGAGTTTTATTAGTGAGAAGGCTCACACACTATTCCTCATTGGCTTTGGTCTTGATAACTACATGGTAATCAGGCTTGCTTTAAACATTTTTCTTTTGTTGAATGTTTATGATTTGTGTTTGTTGTGATTGTATGCATGAATAGTTAATTAAATTTAAGTAGCGTACAGTTTTTATGCAGTTCGACAAAGAATTCCTGTGGAAGTTTGTAGACGATGTTATTACAAGTGCAGCCAACATAGGTTTAGGGAGTAATGCACGTCCTCTGGGCGGGCAACTTTTTTCTACATCCATGTTGGGGAGCCTACAGAGACTTAGAGGATTCCAACACATTCTGACCTGAAGCCCTGTTTGTAATGTATGATTTGGTCTGCATTTGTAAACTGTAGCCCTTTATTTTGTCTTTTCCACAAAGAGTTCCAAAAACAGCTTCTTTTTCCACTAATATCTGCAAAATTCCATTGACATTTATGTAGGGTATCCTTTAGTGTCACCTTCACATTAATGGTTGTTCTGAAATCATACTAGCAATGACAAACAAAATTTGCAACCTGGTAATCCCAAATGAAGAAAAAGTAAGGAAAAATGTCCCCCTCTCCCTTCCCTTCTCATACTCAGCGGGCTCCTCTTGTACATTTCAAAATTTCATGTAATTATGCTGGCAGCAGTCTTGAAGATTTTACAAAACATGGGAAGCACACCCAAAATCCACTTTCTCAGTGTTTTCATTCAATCCACACTGGCATCCCATCAGATTTTAATTGTCCCATCAGTTTCCCATCATGCTTTGGGTATAATTAGGACGATGATTTGGCACGTCCCAACCCGCAGGTCTACAACTATCTGTCAAATGACACCCTCTTCTCACCCATTTATTGGCAATTCAACTTAGGTGGGTTCGCGCCACGCTGGCATCACCTATTTACGGCATGAGCAATCTGATGCACGCAAAATAAGCCAAGGAGAGATGCAAGTATTCACTGTACAAGCAAAGGCAATTAACATAATTTCATAAAAGCATTGCAAAAGGACCTTGGATGTGTTAAATAGACCAAAATTCCAGCAAGGTCGGATGCACTTTTGGAAAATGTGGTCAGGGATGGATGAGAGACCCATGCAGATAATGACTAACAGAAACGAAGGTCATTCCACAGCCTGAAAAGGTTACAAGGACGTGTTACATTTATCAACACAAGCTTCACAAGACAGAACAAACAATACTCAAGATACAGTCAGGTTAGCCAATGAGAGAACTGTGCATATAGGAGTAGCTATGGCAACTTCAAAGTGCGTTTTTATTTGGAACTTTTTTTTTTGTTTTTTGTTTTTTTTTTGTCTTTGGTGGAAAAATATTTAAATGAGTTTTTCTTTTTTTTTCATCACCTCATGGTAATTTTATTCAAAGCTGACCCACAGATCCTTTCACATTTACATATCAAAGTCCATGAGAGTTGATGTGATTATTTATTATTTCCACAACTATTTATAACTAGGACTACAAAACTTCAGACTTGTCATTGGACTTCCTTATTACAACCTCCAAATTCTTACAACTTTTATTGATGAAGTATGATGGTCAAGCAGTCTTTATCGGTCTACACAATGACCAACTCAAATAGTAACTGAAAGTCTAAGCTCTGATTTTAATGTTTCCCAATCAGACAGAGATGCGATCTAAAATGGCTGAGCAGTTGGTTACTATCAGAATGATAGGGCCTAAGGATGTTCATATGCAAATTCTCAGCAACTGGACACATCTGAAGGCAAGCAACCTGCCCTGCTTTATCTTTGATCCAATGGGATATAAACTTAGTAATCTGAAGAACTATGTGTGTATAAAAAAATCTGGACTTGCAAAAGGAAAAAGGGGGCCAGAGGGGGATGGGGGTGAAGGGGCTCCAAAGTTCTGCAAACTTTAATCTTGAATATACAATCTAACCATTTCAGACATGCTAGTGACACACAATAATAACTTTGGAAGTTAGTAAATTAGCATTGCATCAAAGGCAATATTACCGTCAATATATACTTATTCCACCAATAGTCTTCATATATGAATACAGTGTAATGCTTCACCTCATTTACTTCATATTCATGTTGTGAGCTCTAAATTCCAATTATGGTCATGCCACCTTTCAAAAGTAGCCCTGTCCTACTTCTCTCCCCCCTCCCCCTTTCATTTGCCACTCAAATCAGAGGTCCTGACAACTGAATTTCTGACTCCTTAAAAAAAAAAAAAGGAACAAGCCATAATATTCCAACTAACATGAAGGCAGTGTGGTAAGCATGGAAAACTCCAAGTCATTTTCAGAATTTGTCTTTTCTTTTGAAGGATGGAAAAATTCCCCTTGATATCATTGGCTAATGTGATGGTATACCGCCCTGCTTTTGGCCAAGTACACTTGAAGGCTGACAATTCAGTAAAGTTGTCTGCAACACTCTAATAGGTATAATTTGCAGGCTAAAACCTTCCTGTTGTCATGGCCTCTAGAGCTTTTGATAAATAGCCCATGACATGATATTAGTTGGTCACAGGCACTTGCATCCAATGCACATTTTGCAAGAAACTGTGTCAGGGAACAGTTTTTGTTATGCTGACTTTCCTTGGAAAAATATAGTTTACAAACTATCCATTACTGCTGAAAGTATATAGAAGTTACTAAAGAAAGAAAGAAAGAAAGATGACTATCTTTCAACATTTTATATCTCAGCAATGGAATAAGAGAGCATGGTGGCCTATTGGTTAAGGTGTTGGACTTGTGATCCAAGGATTGCCAGGTCGATTCCCGCCTGGGTCATTATGTTGTGTCCTTGGGCAAAAGGCTTTATCTTGATTGCTTCTCTCCACCCAGGGGTTAAATGGGTACCTGTGAGGTGAACTGTCATTGGGAAGCGCCGTTAGAGCCACTCCACACTGGATGGATTGTCTCTGGGATGATTTACCGATGACCAGGGGTAATCAAATGTAAAAGCGCTTTGAGACTGACCTCATCGGTATAAAGCACTATATAAAAACTGACCACTATTATTATTTATAGGCTAAGAAGATGGGAGATGGATGAAGAGGATTTATTTTCCAACCTATAAAATATATATTCCTTTACTTCTAGACTTTAAGGGACACTTTAAAGGCAAATCTCATCATCCCAGATAGTTCCAATTCTCCCAACTATGCAACTTGTAGCTCGTCCTATACCTGTAATTTCTCCTCCTTGTGCAGACACAAACCTATTTTATTTCATAAGGCCATGTCCTGGTGAGCATTGTGGCTATAATGTGTCATCCAAGCACTCTCTCTGCGTTGTGTGAAATGTGAGCTACTCTGCATCTATTCAATTTTCAAACTTTGCTGTCAATTAAAGAGCAGTCACCAAATGAGAATTTTGATACCCCACACGAAAAATAAACTTTGGGATGAAGATATTTGCCCTTTAAGGCAACCATATTTTCAGATACCCTGGTACTTAACTGGTACCTGGTAGGTGCAGTGCTCATTTGTTTGGTTCCTATTTTTGTACCCTTGCAAACTCTAAATACAGTCTCTTCATTATAGCCTACAGAAAAGTATAGTCATCCCTCTTGACTTGTACCATTAAATTTTGGCTAGCAATCAGAACAGATACAGTACCTAGCAGTAAGGCTGGTCTCTGATCATGCCCATTCCATCTATGGATGTAAAATTATCACGTTTTTATACCTGTGCAAACAAATGAAAAGTTTCAATGCTATACCCCTTCAATGTTACCCCTGTCCCTTTATTACAATATAAATTAGCTTTACATACACCTGAACTGCTCCAGAGGCTCTCATTACCTTCACGGTCACCTTCTGTACCTCAGTTGTGACCTCTGAAAAATATATAGGCCTATGCCATTAGTAGTCTCAGGGAACACTTTTTACCTAAATCCCCTCGACTCTCTGGCGAAGAGCCAAGTGGTGAAACCAAACATTACTCCCAAAGGGATTGTGCTCCCCAAAGGAGCTTTGTCCCCGAGAGGACATTCACTAATAACAGACTTCTTCAGAACTACTCATCAAGAGCAAAGTACAATCTCAAAAGGGTGCCATGTGAGTTAAAAATAATGAAGTATCCAAAATGATAAATGTTACTTACCTTGCAGCCTTCACATGAGATAATTCCATAGTGCACCCCTGAAGATCTGTCCCCACATATTTTACAGGCAATTGTAGGAAAATCTGCAAAGAGTCAAAAAGAAACAAAATGTTAAAGTTTACAATATTTTGAAAGTCATACTTAAATAAAATGGTTTCCTGTTCCCTTGAAGGATCGATTATTTACTTTAATAGCAAATCGTAATAAATTAGATTAAATGAATACCAAATTCATGACATGAAAATAATCCAAACTATCATCCCTGAAAATGACACTACTTCAAAGTGGCATCCCTAGCCTTGAGATGGCTAATTAAGATACAATGTGACCTAAATAGCTTCTCTCTTACCTACAAAAGTCTGCAACCCTGGACTAATGATCACAATGTAGATAAAATTATTTTCTCAAGGAAATGCTTGAGACACGTGACACTTTCTCAAGTCCTTGAACTTTTCAAACCCTTCCATCTCTTTCAGTTACCACAGCAACCCTAAGCTCCTCTAGGAAAGGAAGGCGTCCCTCGGCGACAGTCCGAAATTTGATACGTGTTCTAGTGCTCGGCGATGCCTCACAGTGAAACCCAACATAGTTTGACATAAAGCGCTCAATTAAATGCTTTTATGCACCTATCACCAATTCAAGATGAGGTAAGATTACCGTATCTTTGGAAACGGTGACACCATCTAGTGTGAGGCAGTGGGTTGGATTACCATGGAGCGGTCTCAAAAATACGAAGAGGTTAAAGAAGCCACTGCATATCGTCTTCATCAGAAGGTGTCATAAATGGCTCGATTTTCAGGCTTCTTACATTTTAATGTCTACTCCCACTCAAACCTTTCTTTCAAACTTTGTCTTTTTTTTTTTTTTGGTAAAATTGATTCTAATTTCAGTTTAGAAATAGTACCTTACCAATCAATGTAAATTGAAAATGTTGATGGTCAGTAAGATAAAGAGGTTCATGAGAGGCCAATGTCTTGGCCAGTAAGGTATGTAAGCAGACTTGTAGTGAATACATACTCATACTCACGGGTTTGTACAATTGCCTGTACTCATACTCATGAGAATTTATTTGTATTCTTACTCATACAGATTTTGAAAGCCCTAAATAGGGGCTAATGCAAAATTCTGTACTCGTACTCATATGCACTCATACTTGTACTCACAACACCTGTAGACAATGCCCCTGTACTTGCATTCATGACATTGTACTCACACACTGTCTGTATGTTAAAGTAAGTAGATCGACCTGGGAAAGATGAAGTAACAATCACACTGGTCTGAGTACCAGCTAGGCTAGTCTACTGTAAAGGGGGGGGGGGACTGCAATCTAAGTTTACATAAATAGTCATTTTTATGGTAGATGAAGTTTTGTTCTCAAACTCCCTTTGGGCAATTTTCAAACAAATAAATTACCACAGTATATAACATTTGGAACCAATACTATACCTTCTAAAACAAAAGTCTAAGTCCTCACTGTATGATATCATGGATTATCTTAGCCAGTTTACTGTACTGACAGCCATGATCCAGAAAGAATAGAGAGCAAGCACAGAAAAAAGAAGGGGATTTTGGTATTGGATAAATCCAAAACAATGTATTTCTACCCCCACACCCCAACCCCTCTACACACACACACTTCACTTGATTGTCAGAGTGACTAACTTTGTAAAGAACCTTTAATACTGACATTAAGAAGAACTAATGTTCTTAAAGAAGATTCCATTATACTCCAATGGAATATCCCCATTCTCTAATAGAATATCCCAGTAACAAAATACCAACAAATGAACTGGTTCATACCCTTGCTAAAAAGCCTATCCGCCCAAACCTTCACTGTGTATTTAAATTTCCTTAAAACTTCTATGATCCTTTTTACTCTGCCCCATCAAGTTTGCAATGTTTTTTTTTTTTTTTTTTGGGGGGGGTGAGGGAAGAGAGGGAGGGGAAATTATTTTATTAATATCACATTGTTAAAACTCAACCATTACCATACTTCATGATGCCACAAAACTAAAATATAAGGCTTCTTCTCCTCAAATCACACATATTTTTGCCTGCCAAACCACTGCTAAACAACACCTCCATTTTACCATGGATGAATCACACATAATCCTCTGTAAAAAAAAAAAAAAAAAAAAAAAAAATCTCTAAAAACACACTACCAACTTTGTTGTACTTTTTTTCCATAAGTTGTTTTTTCCTTTTTTTTTCATATGGATGGTCACACCAAACTTTTAGTACCTACAGTAATTATCAATGCCAGACCTCCCCAAAAATAAAATAAAGGAAAAAAAAAAATCAATTTTATGCGCAACTTACTACAATGTACAAAGTCTAAAATGTCAAGACTCTAACCTATATTTTCTTTTCTATACTCTTCTCTTCTGGGTGTTACGTCCTCTCTAATATTTGGTCCTCTGAATAAAAACCTTAAAAAGTTTTTAAGAAAATTATCCCTCCTTTTTATAATACAGCAGGTTGAAGGAGGTATATCCTTATTGCAACATTAAAACAACATGTCCTTGAGTAAAAGAAAAGATAGGAAATAATCGGACAAAATCAATGACTACTGTCCTTCATTATAGCCTCCATGCAAACATTTTTGTTTATTTGTCTAGTAACATCGATTTTTTCCCCCAAAAAAGTAGCAAAAATGGAAAAAAAAAAAAAGCCAAACTTTTGTACGTTGGAAGATTAGCAAAACATGAAATGCTCAAACCCAATAGAGTATAGTTAATTGCAATTATTCAATGGAATTCCTGCCGGGTTGTACTCCTCTGTATTTTTATATTGACAAAAAAGTACAATGGACTACCGTATTTAGTAGGCAGACTACGTTTCAGAATGTGGTACACAAATTTTCCTCAAGTTCACTTAAATTGATGAGTTTTTAATTTTAAACCATATTTATTTCAAATAGTTCAAAGTATGAAGAAAACCTAATTATGCATATAAAAATTTTGTTGAAGTGCTTATTAAAAACCACCATTTTGTTGTTAAAAATGCAAAGATGCTTCAACATACAGGTCTGTAACAAAAGCCAAGATATGTTTAAAGGAAGGATAAAAATGCAAAAAGGTTCAACATAACAAGAGCCATGATGCTCTTTACAGAAAGGATAAATGGCAAAAACTTTACGCTTGCTGTCATTTCTAATTTTAGGAAAAAAATACAGAAAAAAATTCAATAGTTTTACTACATATTTTATGCTTGTAATCATTTTAAGACTTTCTAGTATGTTTTGAAAGACATACAATACTTTCAAACCAAAAGCAATACTATCAGCTTTATGAACTTTTGCCTAACAATATACACACAAATGGTTTACAAAATTTTATTCAGGTTTTTTTTTCCTTTGATTTCTGTTTAATTAGTTTTCATTTCTTTTTTTTTTTTGTTTTTTGCTTTTTTTTGTTTTGCAAATAGCTCTTTCTAGACCGTTAAACTTTAGAGAGTGTAAAAATGATGTAACTTTCAAAATGGAACATGTTACTCTATCCTGTGGCGCATTCCTACGCATAACAAAATGAAGTTCAAGTTATGGGACATATGCTACTGCCAGTCACAATTATAGAGTGAAAACATGTAGATTGAACCTTTCTGTGCTGGACTCAGGAGCTCTAATTTCCCTCTATGGCAACTCAGCTGTTGTGATAGTGTGAGACCCAGTAAATACCAAAGGCACACAAAAGACGTTAAATGTGAACCAGTTTGGAGGGCATCATTTGTCGACAGCGGGGGCTTCAAGCTGTGTGGGACACTGTTAACAGCTGCGGGGGTAACATTCCAAAACAAATGCTTGGGCAAGTTCAAGGTCATTGCAAACAGCCTGCAATTTGGAATGACTTGAAAGCTAGATGCAGTTTCAGAGGTTGAACTAAGTCATAGCATGAGGGTAGGTTGACATTTGAAGCTCTACTTCATAAGATTAAAGCAACTCAAAAATGTGAAATAAAATGATAACTAGTAGAATATGATCTCTAACAAAACTTTGTATTTTATAATTGTTTAAACAACAGCATGACCAAACACCATTCTGGGTGCTTTTTCATGAAGATCTGCATCTAGTCTTATTCTTTATGAAAGAGAGCATCAAGTGACCCACTTGTATTAAAATCTGGGTCATATGCCAGTCCCCTGCAAAAAGTCAAACACTAACATAAAAGTGGCTGCTTATTGCTTATATATAACAAGCGTTTGCAACAAAGTGTCGGTTATCAAAAACAAACTTTGTACATAATTACAAAATCTGAACAATCAAAACTCCTCATAGAAGGAAAATGCCTTTGACATTAAAATTTTCAATAAAACAATGAAGTAGGATTTAGTGGACCATGATAATAACAAAAAAAGGACTTTATCACAATTTATTCATTTCTACTCACCTAATCTGGACTAATAAAAGTTGAGGGTAAGTTGGGGAATTACATAGGTGAGTAACTAAGAGGTAGCAAGGAGTAACATGGAATAAAAGCAGCAGAGTAAAATCAATAACAAAATTTTAACAAATATAGCTAGAAACTTTGGCCAGCGTCCATCTCAACAGGCACAAAGGGAATTATGACATGTTTTAAGTGAGGCCGGTGCTCTTCCATTGCACTACTGACTTGGCCATGTCTTGTTTGCAGGCAATTAAGGGTTACATTGGTGAATAGGAAGTAATGAGAGAAAACGTTGATTGCATACAACACAATGCACGTAATTTGTAATTGTTTGTCATTGTGACTCAATGAATATTGCACAAAAAGTAATATTCCCTATTCAATGTTTATATTATTGTACAATAACAACACCAATGAATACATTCATCTGAAGTTCTGAACCATGCAAGACATGAGTTGAAGTAGTTCAACTCTAAAAATTTTGCCTTTCCCACAAAATAGATTTCATTGTAATTTCCCCCACCAATTTTTGTAGAAATTTTAAAATTTACCCACAAAAAATGACATATTTTGTTATCACAAACTTTCTATTAATCACAGCTCCATCTTGACTCTGCTGCCCAAACAATGCACTTTTATTCCTACTCAAGAATTTTGTAAAAAACTTTTAGCCCTTCTTTAAAACTTACACACTCTAATTATCACATGGTATTTTCACTTGCATAAACAGTGTGAAAAAAATTCATGATGTAACACTAGCAGTATGGTTTTTCCTTACTCTAGATTTCCACATTCCGCATTGAAGCAAGTTCTGCTTATATTCATAGAATTCTCCTTCCACAACTTAAACTGTTAAGAAGATTTCTAACCTCTTTACCTCTTACACAACAAGTTCAAAGAATATTTTTTTTCCTTTTATCCCTTTTTTTCATTTTACCATCAAATTTAATAATTTATATTTAATAAGAGAAAGTGCATTGAACAATCTTAGGGAAGGAACATTTACAACTTTTCGATCAATTTTTAAAATGTTATGGAAAGAATGCTGACAAAGAAAGCTAACAGATTTCACTCTTTTGAAATTTTAATTCTTTTTCAACAATAGAAGGAGTCTTTCTCTCATAGCTATACTTAGAAAAAAAAGCAATAATAAGATCACTAGAGCCATGCAATTTGCATATTTTTAGTATGTCCCAGGAAAAGTGCTTAAATGAAACTTTATCCATCAGTTATGCATTTTCTTTACTTTGTAGGTTTTCCAGCTATGGACTTACAGTAACACATCTCAAATTCTCACCAGGTAACCTTGAAAGGCCTTTTTTATTCATACCTCAAAGCAAAGATTACACAACCATTATCTTACTAGAAAACAAAACATAATCCATCGATTTTCTAGCTACTGCACCATGAACCATTAAACGAATGCAAATGAGTTATATGCAGACATCATCAACATCTTACTGAATTACGGAGCGAGCCACTGGGGTTCACAAAGTGACCTATATCTGGGGAAAAATGAAAACGGGGTGATCTTTTCTCACTGTGATAGTTTAAGGCCTTGGGGCCATCCATTCCTTGCTATTGAAGCTACCTCTGTGAAGTTTGTCCTCAATTCTTCAGAGCTGTGCACACTACCGTTACCCATAGAAAAAAAAGGCCTCCTACAAGGACAGAGGACAGAATTATCGACGGGGCAAAATTGAGCTGAATTAAAAATTTTTATCAGCCCAAAAACTCTCTGAAAAGTGTCAATGCACTAGCATCCACGCTGAAGTACTCTAATGAAGTCTTCGCAACAGCCATGTCTCCAAGTGAATGAAAGGTAAATGCTTAACCGTTGTTCACCTGTCCCTCGAGGGGTGGTAGGGAAATAAAATCTTTGCACTTAACTTCAAATAGAGGCAAGCAATTCTCTGTGAGCTAGCTTTCCCTGTCTTTATCTCTCTCGTTTTTATCTTTCGTCCCCCACCACTGTGTCAATTGTTTGTCTTGTATATTTTATTGGAGGAATAAAACGAATTAGTTTACAGCTTTTAATCAATTCCTCAGCTGTTGGGATTTGGTCCTAGAGTATCAGCGCTTGAAAGATACACAGTGGGGATCCCCCAGGACGGAGGCAATCACACAATCATTTTTAAGACTCACATTATCTTTATATTTATAGCACTGGCTTTTTTCTTTTACTGAATTCCTAAACTGACAACCAGATTTACGGCTGGAGACACAGGTTGCTCTTATACAATAATAAGGAAGAAGAGATACCAGAGTGAGCTAAAAAATGTCAACAAGTATAAAGAATTGGAAAAAAACAATTGCAGGTCAGGTTAAATGCACTCTCCTTCATACTACACCAAAGCATACCTTGGAAGTGTAGTGTCATTTTACGCCTTTGCAAAACCAGTTTGCGGGCGAGGGAGGCAGTCAAAGGGGAAAGAGTGCCACTCACAACTTGTTGAAGGAAAACTTTAAAAAAGGCTAGAGCCCTTGCCCACTATGTCACATAACTTTATACTGCAAGGAGATCTCATTAGCATATACTCATGCCGTACTACGTCCCTGTTCTTGGAGATGGAGTTATATGGTCATGTTGCAGCTTGCAACTACTTACAAATGTGTCCATATTACATGACATGATGGAATAATCCTGTACTTAGCAGTATAAATTGTGTCAAACCGAGTAGCATATGATGATACTTTTTCACCTGTACATAGTGAATTTATGAAGACCAACACACGTGTTTATCAGTATAATCCGTGTAAGTCTCTCACTCAGTTACATATCATTTCAATGTTTCTAGTGTGTTCTGAGTCAGGTATCCACAGCTGGTGTCGCAACTCGCAATGCAATCACAACTGAAAAGCTTCCGCTACAGTAATGTTACAACTGCCATCAGCAGCTACCAAGGAGTATGTATTTCTTACACCATCTTACAGCCTACACCAAACACTTTTCTTTGGCTGACGTGCTGAACTGACATGAAATGTGAAAACTCAGATAATTTTCCATTTTCTCATTTAGATTCATTCTCATTTAACTGTTTTGAACAACAAATGAACATAGTGCACACAATGTAAACCTGCTGATTTTAAAACCATCAAGATTTGAACAGATTTTACCTTTGTTACATTGCAACACTTCTTTTGTTGTGCAGTAGTTTAATATTTCCCCCAGAACTGTCGGTGGATGCCTTCTACGTCATTTACTTGAGCTTGAGGGCAGCGTTGCAATAATTTGAATAAATGAGGGGCCTATGTCTTGTTATTCAACTAACTGTAAAAAGTAAATACAATGTCCCAAGGTTGTTAGGGATACATTATGACATTCTAGACCGATTCAGTAACTCGTCGTTCAGTCACCCATTACAAAAGGCCGCTGACCTGACAGAGATCTTTGTACGCAGTGATTCTATAGACTTTCTTTTCATAACTAGATGAGATGTGAGAAGAGGAAAGGTAGAGAGAAGAGAAAAAAGGGGGGAGTGTGGAGGGGCAGGGGAGGGAGGAGGGGCAGGGGAGGGTGGAGGAAAGAGGATAGGGAAGGATATGTTCAAGGAAGTTTATTTAATGCTATACTTTTCTTATCCAATTGTTTTTGAAAATCATGGGAAGATGGTAAGAGAACCACGATAAAGAGTGGGGGTGTGGAAATTTGTTCCTGTTTCTTTATCACCTCCCTCCCCCCCCTACCCACCAGTTTATCTCCCAGGCATGTGGTGTAATTTATACTTTTATAGAATTTTATACAGAGTTGAAGCAATTATCTTTCCCATTTATTTAATTTCCTGCTGAAAATTCAAACAAATTTAGATAGGTTGGTAATATGGATCTAGCGAGATATGTACAATAAACTTGAAGATAAATGATAGGAAACTGCACGGTAGACATACAGTAATGATCATCTTTACCAGAACAAACTCAGCTTCCACCACTCCATGGGGCCATGTGTCGTGTGACCTTGTAACTTTATCACACTGATCAATCACTCCTCTACAACATTCCATGCATACAAATATCCCCAACCCTCCCCAAATAAACCTCTCTCACCAATCCCTTCTTGAACAAAAGCAATTAAAACATAGATTCCTACATCCAAGATAGTCTGATGATAAATCCTCAGAACCATACATTTATTTCCCTGGAAATTTTGTTGGATCGGACCACAAGTCCACACAAATGTATAAATAACCTCCCGATCAGTTAAACTTAGTGGTAGTTCACGAGTCCTTACTCTTCCTTATTTGCAGTTTGAGTGACAGCAATGGGCTTGTTTACCTCCCTTCAAACTAGACCACTGTCAACACAAGCTGGGAACTTTTCTTCTCCATACAACTCATAAAATTTTCTTTTCAAATTTTATCTTTTTTATCTGCCACATGAACCTATTATGTATTTCCATAGGAATATTAACACTCAAAGGGATCGCAAAATCACGACTGTCATGCTGAAAAGATCAGAGCAGGTCAAAGGTTACCCATTAACACATCAGAGGGTACGTGACTTCCATGACTTCTCAGCCACAGACCGAAACATATAAATACCTGCCTAGAGAATACTAGATCACGAAAACACAACGAC
Organism: Holothuria glaberrima; assembly: GCA_009936505.3. Classification (NCBI taxonomy): domain Eukaryota; kingdom Metazoa; phylum Echinodermata; class Holothuroidea; order Aspidochirotida; family Holothuriidae; genus Holothuria; species Holothuria glaberrima. Next base: position 1,070,009 of record WURT03000013.1, read on the forward strand.
CATAAAGGTGAAATCTCTGACTATTTTAAACAGAGGAATACTGTGTACCTGGTATAGCAGTAGACACTGTTCCCCACAAAAACCAACAAATCAGCACTAATTAGTTTAGTTCTTACTGTCATGAGAGTTTTTAAAGGCTCTCTAATCTCACTCCAGACAGTAACAATTCTCCCTACTAAGTTTACTTCTAGCCCCTCCAATTGAAACAAACCTCCCCTCTAGTACACCTCTAAGACAGAGCTACAGTATAGCATGCACTGAGTTAAAATTGCTCAAGGCAATATTATCAAACACAGTCTGTGTGTGTGCTGTAATAATTGGGAACACAACTGACTGTGCAAGTCATTGTTGACCAACCAGAGTGAAACTGTATTGTTTGAATGAATGTCGATCAAAGTGCAGTTATCAATTATAATTTAAACTCTACGGCTATTCCTAAATATGTTTGGGCAGAGAGTTGCGTGCAACTCCCTGGTTTGGGAGAATGCCATATCCCCTTTAAGATAAAATAATAATGTCTGTGACAGAATTTCAGGGGAAATTTTCACATGTGTATAAAATTAAGTCCTATTCAAAAAACAGTAGTGACATTTTTTGTAATGTACATAAATATTGCAGCTTATACTGCCATGAAAAACCATCCCGATCCTTTTGAAAATCCATTGAACAAAGTTTAGCAATTTGTTTAACACTCAACCTCAAAAATCTTGTTAACTGTTTAACATTGAATACAAAAACTTAAAGCACGAATTTATTTCACAGTACAGTGCTGTAATTCTGTACACACACTACATTGTTTGTCAAAATATTAATGACAGAGATGACAGCAGAACCACACAAGCTATTCATTCTACACTTCTCTATGGACAAGACAAGGGATGTGTATCACCTTTCAGAAGAAATTTTCTTACTTTTCCCTCTCCCTTCATACCCTCGTCTTATGAAAATGTTTTGCACCCACTCTGGAAGCTATTTTGGCCCCTTCAGGAACTGGTCTGGCTGTGGGTCTGCTTGACATCTCCAGAACACTGGATTACTACTGTATCTAAATTAATATTTCATATTAAAAAAAAAATTAAAAATGAAAATTTTTTTCAATTCTGGCAACCAATTTTTTATAAAGACCTTCAACACTCAAAATGTCAGTGACAGCTCCCAAATCATATTTAACAAAGATTTTTTGGGTGAAAAAAATGCATTTTCCAAATATGAAAGGAAAGTATGTTAGGAATCACACCCAGCTGATTTTGTTCTGAAAGTTTTAATATTTCATTGTTTTGATTTTCATACTTTACGTTTTCTTCCCTAATTACCATTAGTTCTTATCTAGCAAGCTGTTAGCATGGAGCGGGGGGGGGGGGGGGGGGGGGGAGGGGGGGTGGCTATCATCCTAGTTAATAATCTATCCACTACCTACAGAAATGTGTATGTACAAATAAGGAGGAGCAATTAGCAAAACTACTGGGTAGCAGCCTAAATTAAGTTTTATGGAGAACTCTTTTGAATTTTGAAATTGTTATTTTTGTTTGCAAAGGTAGTACAAAATACCATCATGGGTACAAGTTAGACTCCATACTCTTGCTTAATTTATTCAAAATTCTAAAAAAGCTCAGGAAAAAACAAGTTTTGACAATTTTCAATTAAATGAAATTCTCTGAGAATCATAGCACTATTTCTAGGTATGGGGTATGGGCTAAAAACTTTTTTTAAAATATTGGGGACTATTGACATGCTAACTAGAAATTGTGTTCCAACTGAAATTTTATTTACACTCACACTTAAAGCAAAAGAGTATGGCCTCAAACTTTTTATGGAAACATCAGCAAAATGGTAGAAATTTCCTCTTATTTCTTTTATATCTTTCATGATTATCCAAACAAAAACATTTCATATTCCAGACAAAATAAGTAATATTCTGCATGAATGGAACAACTAAGTAGCAAAATCATCGTAACATGACTTAAAAAAAGCCATTCATGAATTAGGATAAAGGGGTATGTAACTAATTCAAATTGGGGTGACTGCATTTTTTTCTCTAAAGCAGTCAAGAGTAAAAATTCTAAAATATGGCAGATTCACTAATTCCTAACAGGCTCAGTTCACTGAACCTACAACCTAGATATATGTCTAGGCTGAAACGCATCACCCAATCTGACACTTCTGAGTTTAACTGGTCGACATTTTAAGAACAACTTTAATCTATTTGTTTTCAAGTCATTTGTTACATATCTTTTTCTATGAATTTTTCCTGTTTTCTTTTTCTTTTCAGTTATTTCTCCTTTTGAAGTATCTGAGAAGGAGTCATAAGCTTTCAGTCTCCAGTTCAGAAACAGGCGAAGATCAGTCAGCAAGGCCAACAATAAACCTAAAACCGACATGTGACAAGTTTGTTTAGAAGTTTGGACGGTATGCAAATTGAGCCAGATGTTGCCCAGAATAGCACTTCACAGAAGGCACATCAAGGTAGCCGACGTTGGAAGGGAAAGAAACTAGCGGATAAGATGACACACTGTGTGAATATCTGCCCTGACGTATCAGAAATGGAAGGTCATTAGACGGACGATTTCACGAATACGATGCAGAGACTGCTGGCTTGCAAGAAAAGGCTGAGGGTAATCTGAGGACTTCCTCTAGTGGGTATGCTGTTACCAGTATGCTCCCTCAGTAGGCAATCAAGTACACTTCAAGCTACTGTAGTGGGAATGGGATGAAAGGCATAAATGGTATTGTATATTCTTCTTGCTTACTTATGTCTCTGATTTTACAAAAAAGTTGTTTTTTCTTCCGTGTAGATACGGACGCCTCCATGTACTCCTCAGGGTGGGTTGAGTGAGTTTATATAGGCCATTGAGATGCTGGCAAGGTAGTCTTTCTCTGCTATTCATAGTCATTATAAAATCTGGATAATGCCGCCACGGCTTCCCATGCCATTTTGATCTATTAGTTGCCGCGTGGAGTGTTAATTAACTTGCAACATGATATCCGTGAAGCAAGTTAAAAACAGAAAATTATACGCCAAGAGAAAGTGTAAGTAGGTCAGTGAATGACCTAAAAAGTGGTTGTCCAATGGTGTGATAAAGCAAATATTCAAGGTTTGTTTTTAAACCACCACTGGATTTTTACTCAGTAGCTGAAAGGAAGAAAAGAAGCCCAATAGCAATACCAGTGAGAAAAAGATTGGTACATATGGTCTATTCATGCCTTCGTGAGAGATGGAGATCATATGCTGTGATACTGAAGTATTTTTCTTTTATGAAAACAAAACCGAATCTAAAAGTAGTACCTTCCATGTGTCAAATATAAATTAGAGGAGATTTTTTGGACTCGCAGTGAAGATCTATTAACCCTTAGCAAAGCTGCAATAGATCAAATTATAAAGAGGAGGTTGCGTGATTCCATTGAACATGAAATCCCTTCTACCAATTTTGTCTTTTTTTTATATTACTCATCATCTCCAATTTCTTGTGCATCACAGAGTCCAACATCAAAGTTGTCCTGAAATAAATCATTTTATACAATGCCTTCCCTTCTACTATATCATCCCACATTTTGTGTGACTTCTCCAGAGCCCTATCCCTCACCCCAACACCCCCCTCCCCCACACACATACACACATTCATTCATTTCTCTTCAATTCCTAGCTGTAATTATTCATATCCTCCCTCTCTATCATATTTTCATTAACCACAGTATGCATTGCAAATGTGTAATATACAGATCTTAATTCATTTCCAGTTTTTTTTTTACTTTTCTACAAGAAAACAAAAATCCTTCCACGAGCAATAATTACAACAACAGCTGCCTCACTCCAATAATTACTCGCAAATATGCCTACATGTAAGGGTACATCACTGGCGGTTTTACAGCTCGCTGAATGCCCTTATTCTCTTTTCATATTCAGATTAACACCTTTAGAAAAACACGTCAACTTTACTCCTTTGGGCATTAGCTGTGTTTACGAAACAGCCAAGCACTTTATCAATTATTATCACTGCTGCGGGAAAATATAATCTCATAATGACATGAAATGTATAATGGGGTGACGACCTTGGGAGAAAGATTCCAAGGTTATTCAAATCAGACCAAGAGTCTACTTCACAAGATTATACTCATTCTGTTCATTTCAAACTTTCACGTTACATAAATTCGAAGATTAATCGCAATAGCATCAACTTACGACCCACACTCGGAGTGTAAGAAATTCTATACTTTTTATGAAACCAAATTCTTTCTCAAAAAGAGAGAGAACTGAGGGTAAAAAAATGGGAAAATATGAACAAAACTACCCATTTTCTTTTTCAATTTTCTTCGTTGGATGATGGTTTCAACAGTTATTTCAAGATTTGACTTGAACATGTAATGTCAAACGGAGACAGTTTTCTATGAATGGGTTACAAGAAGTAATTTGAAGTTTGAAGCGTGGTGACACCTCCTGCTTATAGGCACCTGTGCCATCTGCTCGGTGTAAAGATGCGAGAGAATAAATACCGAACACGACGGAAACGTGAAATCACTCTAGAGACAGAATGCCAGCGCAGATATTCAATTTGTGCTCATCTCCTACTTTCTTTCCTCATTAGCTAGTTGTTAACAAATTCAATAGAGTGGCTCCTTACTTGTCAAACCCACTTGTTTCAACGATGAGGGCTTTCACTTTTTTTCTACTCCGCAATTGCATAAACATTAATTTAATTCATTATTCAAGTTTGTTGCAAATAAAACATATTAGTGGGTTACTGGAAAGGGGTCAAGGATCTCCAAGGAAGTGATATTGCTATACAGCTTATAAAAGTAGGGTACATATATAAACTGTGATATACATAAACCATGGCCAAAATATGTATATTCTTCATGTACTGAACATCAAAACATACTTGAAATAAAAATTTAAACCACCTACAGGATATGAGAATGATGTTATATTTAATAGAAAAATTTGGCGGGTACCAAGCTAGACCTAACTTCTACGACAAGTAAGTAGCATTTGCAGCGTCAAAATTCAACTGCAAATTAATGACCGCAAACTTCAAATGTCAGTTTATTCATAGACTAATATTACTCAAAAAGGCTAAAAGCTTTCTAAATTAAAAAAAAAAACAGAAAACTTCAAATTTGAAATTTCACAAACTTCATTCAATTCCAAAAAATTCTTCTACTATAAAGCAATCCTAATCACTTTAATGGATCATTAAAATTCCATCAATTATTAAGAATGACAGGGTTAAGTGTCCATCAGATTCTGACAAGGACCTTGTTCAACACATGACAACAAAAACTTTATTGCAATCCATTGAATAGAGCTAGGACTCTTAGTGGAATTTAAATTGACTGATAGGCTGAACTGGCTATTATTCATGACAAAAATTATATGGCAGTGATGAATTATCCTTCACATCAAGCTAGAATGGTTAAAAAACCCACATAATCTAATATGTTCTCTCATGCATCATCCCTCATTATGTGCAAAAAGTTCATCAATCATTCAACTGAAAAAAAATCTTCATTTTCTTTAAACTTCCATGATTATACTATTAAAAATATCAAACCAAGATGTATAATGCAACTCTGTATGCACAAGCTGAAATCCTGCACCTGGGCAATTCTTGGGTGCAACAGTATCTCTGAATTATGGTAACTTTCCAGTGAACAGCAGTTAGACCATTACGGGGACATCTTGAGCCGCTTAAATAATTTACATATAGAGACTTTTATCTTCTTGGACATATTGGGCTGCTTCGATGACTAGACCCCCCCCCTCCCCGAATTCAATATTGACACCGCAGTCCCTACATTATGACAACTTCATTCCAGTAGTCTGAAAATTACCACAAGCTGGAAATGATCTCTGTTCAAAATGATCTGGGTAATTAATCCCTTGTAAAATCCATCACGTATTTCCTCATGCAGGTTCTCTTCAAATGTTAAAGAAAATAACAACAGGCATAAGTGCACTGCATGCAACCACTTCATAGGGAGGGGGGGGTGAACACCTCCTTTCTCCTCTTACCTTATACACCTATGACTATGAAAAGGGTATACAGGTGTACCATGCACTAGCTTCATATGTTGAAGTGATTTTTTTGGATGCCAAAGAACATTGTGAGTTAGAAGAATTTACTTGTCAACAAAAGTAATTATCCCAAAGATCTGGAGGGATGGTACATGTCACCCAATGTGCTGTTAGCTTTGCGAGACAATATGGACATTAAGGAGAATTCACATGTGAAGTAAAAGAGACTACCAAATTGGTGCCCCAGATATGCTATACCACAGAGGTAGCCCAGCCTACAGTACTCCTCCAGAGTTACCCACCCTATCCTCTTCCTTTAGAAGAAAAGAAACTTTCTGAGCAACTTCTGGATTTTTTGCTAAATTATGGAAGGAGTCCTCACACACTGTTGATTGGTATGATTGTTATGATCAGTCCCGTGTCACTATTACTAAAGAATCAGCCACATTTGCCGTGCAGGCTTCATAATAGGAGAACAGCACTTTGCATTCACATACATGTGCTCTGTTAGTTAACCACCGCCCTGCTCCTTAAACAATGGAGATCATGGTCTGCCAACTGCTCGTAATCTAAACCTGACAAATAACCTGTGTTATAATTAGTCAATTTTGGGTCACTTTTATCAACCTTTCAAAGAGCATGACGTCCTTCTTGTCTAGATACATTTATCACTTTATTACTACTTCCTGGATTGGTTTATAAAGCTTACTTGGAAGTCACCAATACAATTAAAGGGAAAATGCAGTTCCCCCCCCCCCCCATTTGAATTGGTGCACCCTGTCATCCTACTTAAGGAATGGCTCCTATCTGTCATGTGACAATTATATTTTTGGTACTTATTTGTTAAATTCATGCAGAATAACTCCTTGTTTTACCTTCAGAATTACATGTTTTTACACAAAAACATATTGAAAGATACTTGTGAGCAAAACAAGAGGAGATATGTAAGATTTGGCAAATTTTTTAAAATAAACTTGGGCTACCATCTCCTTTTAACCACTTTGGAGGATGTGAGTTAGATTAATAGCCAGACAGGAACATTGAAACATGACCATGTTCCAGTTTTGGGACCAATACATATGCAGAAAACTCAGTCTTAGTTGCCTTGGGCACTAAAGTACAACGACCATGCCTCATTTCTAAACATGGATATCTGATCAAATTCACTGAAGGTACTCTGAGAGGAAGTTTAAACTCAGTGATGGGTCATGAGTTAAATCTAGTGTACAGATCAAATGAAAAAACTATACACCTGCATAATAACTTTGTGAATGAACTTAACAAAACCTTTCCACAACAAATATTTTCAGCATACCTTATTGCTCACTTCTTCTACTTAAAGGGAAGCAGTCGCTCCAAAGATATTTTGAAACAACAGCTCAATTTCACGAATTTCTCTTCCAAGTATCTTTCAGGACTTATATATTGCGTGTTCAATGTAAACGGAGGAGTTTCCCCTCGTGAATTTCACAATTTAGTGAGAAAAATATTGTCATATGATTCTCAAGATCTTCATTCGTAAAAGAGGGTAGACTGCTACACTAATCCAAATTGAGGTGACTGCATTTTCCTTTTAAATAAGATAACCTATAACTGAATATTCAAAGAGTGGCAACAAATGCATATTCAAAGACTTCATCATTATATTACCAATGTGAATATACACATTTCCCTCCAAAAGCAGTCCTTCCTTTGACATATAATATTTTCCCAGCATCACTCTTTACTTTGATGATGTCATTCACAAGCAACTCTAAGGCAGTTGACAGACCTTGATTAAAACAGATTTCAATGTCCCAAAAATGGTTCATTTCATCCTTCAAGATCTCGCTAAATTCTTTTTTGCCCGACTCAAGAAACAAATGAGTCAAGTTCATGACTCTTAGAATATCAAACTAACCATGAGAACATAGACCCTGACTCTCAAAATCTGATACCGTCTGATAAGCATCATGACGGCACCAGAAGAGAAATTACAAATTCAACAAACCTAGCATTTTTTTTCTCGTCCCCATTGCTACACCCGGATATTACGTGCCAACATCATTTTAAGTTGGATGAAAATACTTCGCAAATTGCTTTAGAGAAAGTCCCCCTTTTTTCTCTAAACAATTTTTAAATGATGCAGAAATTTGATACTGACCAGAGTCAATCATCAGAATTTTTTCTGCATTTTATTCTTGTCCCGGCACCTACGACTATTTGCTGTAATGTATCCTCCCAAAGAGTCAGAGAAAGAGCTCATGAATATTCATACTACTGTGTTGGCATTTGTCGAACTGACTCTTCCGATTTTGTCTGGTCACAGCAGTATTTGAGTACTCAAGGTCTCAAGGAATATGACACGATTGATATCCAACAATTTTTCATTTTCTGTGAATGAATGCTCATGTCAAGGTGTAAATTTTCTAAAAACTGGACAAAAACGATAATACTTGAAATTCATACCATAAAGGAGGTGTATACCAGACAGATTTCAAGATTTTTGTCAGCGCAACATGAATTAGCCTGAAGACACAGCTATAATCATGATTTAATGTTCTTTACTTTAGATATTTTTATATTTCAGTTTTCAACAGCTATCTTACAAAATCTGATAATGAATTTAATTGCCTCAGGGATGACAAGTAATCATACTAATGCATTTATACCAAACTGGAGTAGAATGTATGACGAAAAAATATATTGTATCAAATTTAACAAATTTGCCTTTCAATTTTGCTTCGCAACATCAATCTTCAAAACTAAAACTTTCTTCTTTTTAAAGTTTGTGTTTAATATCATCAAAATATGATTTTCATGTAACATATTGATTTAAGCAGGAAGTAGATAGCTGGCTGATGGGAGTGGGAGTGTGGGGAGGGGTGGATAGGGAGTAGAATACCCCTGACTAAGTCATAGGGGGTATGATACCCCTAGGTGACAGGTGGTAGGATACCCCTGACTAAGTGATTAGGGGTAGAATACCCCTGACTAAGTGATAGGGGTAGAATACCCCTGTCTAAGTGATAGGGGGTAGAATATCCCTGACTAAGTGATTAGGAGTAGAATACCCCTGACTAAGTGATAGGGGTAAAATACCCCTGACTAAGTGATAGGGGGTAGAATACCCCTGACTAAGTGATAGAGGGTAGAATACCCCTGACTAAGTGATAGGGGGTAGAATACCCCTGACTAAGTTAACTATGATAATGCTTAGGATCACCTTGGGAAAGTACACACCACTAGAACGGTTGTACACCCACTAGAACAGTTGTACTGTCCTTGTAAACCCAGTCAACAGTATAAATACTCCTTCTCAAGGGTCACATTACTTCATAGCAAACTTGATTTATGCAGTTCTCCCTCCCCCCCCCCCCCTCATTTGAATTAGATTACCCTAGCTGTCATCCTAATTCAGGAATGGCTCCTTCCAATCGCGAAATAATATCTGTGACACTCATTTCTTAAATTTATGCAGAATAACTCCTTGGTTTGCCATCAATATTCAATGTCTTAAAATACAGAAACATAATGAAAAATATTTGTGAGCAAAATAAGAGATGGGTAAGATTTAAGCAGATATTTAAAAGTAAACTCGGAGCAACTGCTTTGGCCCTTGAAGTTTAAAGGTAGAGCCTACTGTATTATCAAGAGACCATCATGAAAAGATGAACTATTATATTAATACTAAAAGTAGGAAACAATTAGTTTAAATTCTTTTGTCGCAAATCCTGACAATCCAAAACAGCTTATCCCTGGGTGTCATTTTCTAAAGCATACCAGGTCATAGTACTTGTCAACTCTACTTCCATCTGTCCTGGTCATTTCTTCAAATTGTGCTCAACTGTTCTGGCCAATGACCAACACTGGTACCCTCACTGCCAATAACAATAAAGCCAAATGAAGACCCAACGACTTTGATTCTGGTCAAGCTGTTTCTGACGCTTATATTTAGCAAGACTCTGTGGGGTGTGGCATGCCTGTTCACCATGAAGTGGTCACTGACATTTGTCATGAACTGAAAATAATTTCACTGACCGTCACCCTCATTTTACTTGGCAGAATTTTTAATAAATGCCACAAGTTCAATTTTGTAAGAACTCATGACCTTAGATAATTAAGGTTTTCTTTTAAATATGAGGTATTCACTTCTAATACATGGCATTTTTGGCATATGGAGGAAAGGGCAAAGGTTCAATTCGTCATTCTACAAAAGTGAGAAAAGGTCATATAGGACATAAAGCAGACTATTGATGTTGTACTGGTATTGCAAATTGCTGATATTAATTATACCAATACTGATTAAAGTTCTCAATATCGGTGGATACTTATACTTGGGAAATAAGCATTCTACATGCTAATCACTGGCTATAATGCGGCACCACGACTAAGTATTGTTTAATCTTGATGAGGTAAAATATTGGCACTTTGCAATAAAAATGTTTCAATTGCATACCATTTTCATGACATATATACCAATACCAATATTAATATTTGGAAAATTGATATTCCGCATACTTTCCATCTCGACTACAGCCGGCATTAAACCTAAGTGCAGTTTCATTTTGATGAAGTTTAATCTTTTGAACTTGAATTCAAAAATACTGAAAAAACTGTTCAATTTTCATAAAACACAGGACGAAAAATATCCACAAGGTAATATCATCATTTAAGGTGAACTTTGCCGATATTGGATGAAAATGGGGAATACCGGCATAACCAATGGTGAATACTGTTAATCAATGCAACACTATAATACAGACCAACCTTTCATACTCCTGGCCAGATTTCACTATGCATGTAAACTGGCAGTCTATGCTGAATATTCAAGTATGTAACACAGTGTTAAAGGCATTTCCCAGTGGCATTTCACAAGGGTCTCATGAGTAGGAGAAAAATTTTCCAATTCGTGCCCTCCAAACTCCGTGGCAATACTCTTTTCCTAACTCGAGATATCTCATTTAAAGAGTGCTTATTTTTGTCAAAAAAGGTCTCCAGTTCTTATCAAGGTCACAGATTGTTATATTAAGTGGGCACATTGCCTTAGATTCCCTTTGTTTTTCTTTATAATTGAATGTCCTGTTTTTCCTTGAAATTAAGTTACTGTTGGAATGTTTGAATATGTTTCCATGTAGATTTAGCACAAATGTACACCATACAGTATATAAGGCATAACAAGCAAAGTTGCTAAATATACCCTACAGCAGCATTAATATCATAAAGAAATTCAATGCTATGTCAAATTAATGTGCCGCGATGACATCACAGGTTTCCCATAATGCACTTCATCTTTTAAAAAAATTGCATTTCTTTGAAAATTTGTTATCTTCCAAACGCTGCAAGCTGTTGAGATGCGGTTTTCACCTCCTACAAGAGAAAAATTTTCTGCATGGTTTAAAGTTACTGAATTTTGTCTCTGGAAAATCCCTTTAAACGAGCAAGTTTATATCAGTATTCCATATTTCTATTAAACATTTATTTCAGGGATTGTACATATGCTCCACTGCATTTTGTATTAGGCGCAATTTATATCTTTAGAACTTGATTACAGTTTTTGAATTTATAGCAAAATCAGTTAATTTTTCATGCCTAATCAATAAAAAATTTTCAGCAAATTATATCTGTGAATACAAGTAGATGATATAAATCACGCAATGGCACAAGAAAAAGTAGTGCACTATTCATTATCAACATATAGCACTTTCATCAGCCAATTACTTATATTCAATCTAATGTATGTGTCACTTCATTTCGCATTTCAATACTCAATACCAGCTATACAGCTTGGGTAACTCCAATATTTTTGGAGTCGGGTACGAGTCATGTGTAAGTCGGATACCTGCAGCCCTATAAGTCACAACTCTGAAGGTGTTGCGACACCTGCAATGACATCATGCATAACAAATGTAGGAACATAATACCTCAACAAGTGTACACTGCCCACTGCAAGCCTACCAAGGGTATCCACATACCAGTCAGCTTCTAGGCTTTCTAACAGCAGGGGTACCCTAACCATAATGTCGGAGAATCATAGTGGCCAACTAACCCAAAAACTTGCAACTGAATACACAAAAGGAGAAAAAGAGCCAATTGTGTTTTAATCCTTCATTAAAACTTGATAAATAACACGAGTATAAACTCCAAAATATGTTTTTTGTACATATTTTTGACAGTTGAGGTGACCCAGGAATCTTGATTCCACAGAAAGTGGAGTCACTACTCACCTCCCGGCCATGAGTCTAAACTCTAAAGAAGCATCACCTAAACCACCAAAGCCTAACACCAGGCCAATTTCAATATTTTGTGAAGGATACTGTAAACAGAAAATCACAGGCCTTTTTTTTTGCAATTACCGTGTGTCATTTTACTAATGCAAGGTACTGTACGTAAAATATTGATACCCCTAGCAGGGAGATACTTCTTTAACTCATGGTCTAGACTTAACAAAGTACCCTTAAACCTTAGTCTTAAACAAAGTACCCTTAAACCTATAAAGCATGGATAGAATCAGCATTTACATAAATTTGACCATACCGATGTAATACATAGGATGATTCTGGATGAATACAAGGAATAAAAATAGTAATAATAATTAAGGTTTTTTACATGCACATATCCACCCGGGACCCAGGAGGGTACTCAAGGTGCAGCGGGGGAAAATAAAACGAAAAAATGAACAGAAGAAAGAATGGTAAAGCTAAGTGAAAGCCTTTCTCATAAGATAAGTTTTTAATGGTTTTTAAATGAAGACTGCAGCAAAGCACAGCATCTGATTTCGAGCGGTAGATCATTCCAGAGTCGAGGGGCAGCTACTTCGAAGGATCTATCACCCCAAGAATGTTTTGGATGATTCTCTTGGAGTAAATGCTTGTCGCTGGAGCGAAAACATGGTAATGGAGTGTAGATTCATAGCATACTAGATATATAAGAGGGAGCCATATGAGAGGAATATCTGCTGATCACATGATTAAATACTCAAATAATCCTTCTAACACTACTAATCACTGCAATGTGCAAAAAAACTCATCTTTATGATATGTGACCAATCCAGCCAAAGTATGCATACTGTACCAGAACTACACATATCCAGGGGTAAGTGTCTCAGAAGTGAATCCAGCCATGTCATACCAACTTTGCCTTAATACTGTACTTGCCCATTCTTATTTAGAGTGGCAATTTTCACTCAAATTCATGACAGGACTGGTTGTAAATAGATTGTTTACATTTTCATGACATCTCCTTAAATTAACGGTGATTTGTAACACTAATGTGAAACATCAAGAAAAAGCAGACAATGACTTTGTACTTTGTGCCTAACACTTTAAAATGCCAACTGCTCAGAGGACTGTCCTTTCTGCAGGATGCACTGGCTAAATGTATTCACTCAGAGTGAAGAACTGTGACTATCTAGTCAGCCAATCAGTTTGCTTTACAAAAAAAAAAAAGAATTAAAGTTTAAGAAAAGGGACACCTTTTGTGAAAAGGTGAAAACGCAGATGTTCTGCGACCTTGACATATAAACCTGGGGAGCTTCCAATTATAAAATCTACGAACAGAGTTATCCTGGCAAAATCAAGTCAAATGGCCTTGACATCAAAGGTGCAGATGGATTTCTCCCACCCTTGCTGTGTTGATAAAAAGAAAGCAGGCCACAACAACAGAATATTATCACAAGGGAAGTACCAGAGATGGACAAAGTTATTTCTACAAGGTCAACATTAAGAATAAGGATGGGACTATATATATTGCATTATCTGTAAGCCCTTCACAAAAGTGCACAAGATCCACGATGCATTAATAAATATAAATGCTATTCATTCCGAGACACTGTACATAGGCTTGACTGATGTGTGAAACTCAAACCTGCCTACACTTAATGTGCCACAAATGGTGTTAGCTGTAATTTTTGTGTGCCTACTTTTCGACACATGTGATAATATTTAAGTTAATAGATTTTCAGTAGTTGAAACTGAAGTTAGTTTTAATACTTTTCCATTCATCTTTTAGTCTTTAATCTTCCTATAACTAAACAACAAATCCACAAGTGGTATTTGAAAAATTACTTTTAACAAACCTTTTGCAACATAATATGACCACCCTTTGTTTTGAGAGTCCAAATGGTGAAGGCCAAAGGATGAAGCCAATTAATTGTTACTGTGGTTCTACTAGAAGTACTAACAGTCATAACTGAGTAATTACCAGTAGTCACGATTTCTCGAGAAGGTCTGATTAATTGTGCTCAAAAGCTTAGCTGGGATACTCAACTGCAACCATATACCTAACCTGCTGTCTATAAATACAGCCTTATCTAAAAACTGTCACGAAAGCAGTTTTTCGGTGAACATCACATTTATGAAATGATGGATCCTCACAACACTACCCTCAGAGCACTGTTCCAATATCATTTATCAGTGGATCTTTTGTCAAAACTTGGAAAAATTTGTTTTGAATTGAAAATGATAAGGAGATGGGATGATGTCATATGGTAACTGAAATCAGTCAATCCCTGAAATCCCAAGAAGAACTGCTTGATTTATCAACTACAAAAGAAAGGGTTGATCGACAATCAGTACTCAGTCATTTCACCAAAAGGAACACTATTAAACCTGCATAAACCTATGGGCAGTGGCGTCACCAAGGGGGGGCCAAGGGGGCACATGGGACCCCTCCCCCAGGCCAGCGATCACACAACATACTGCATCCGTCACTATCTAGCTGTGCCCCCCCCATTAAACTGTTGTGCCTCCCTTGTTCCCCCCCCCATCCTGAACAAAAAGTCTGGCACTGCCACTACCTATGAGCAAGCACTCAGACTTTTAAAAGTTGGAACATCATCACTTTGTCAAACCAGAGACCTGCCACTCTTACATTGTACTGTAGCTCCCTGGTCAAACATGACTTACACTGGCTTCAAATTTAAAGGTGTATATCCTCCTCAACAAAAAAACCACTACCCAAAAATGAGCATCTACCTACCCCTAAAACCATCACTCCTACCATCCCCACTTCCTTGCAGTCTTTTAACTCACTTTAATATATTCCAAACAAAAATAATTCAGGGATAAAGGTTTTTTTTTTGCATATTGTTAACTCTGATCAATATTAAGTCATACAATGGTGCAGTGTGTGTATAGTCAACAAAAGTGACATTTAGTAGCAACTACTTTTCACAGTGCCCAATGGCCATGTTTGTTCCTAGCACCTCTGTTTGGTCATATTGCACCCCCTTACCCAAGCCTTAGAGCAGACATCCTCTCTCAGTTGCTTCACAAATGGTTGTCAAGTAAACATTCATTTTTTTTTGAGCGGGGTGGGGGGGGGTCCTTTAATACACCTATCCCTACCCATCTGCAATGGTCACTTCCTTGGCAAGCAAAATATCTTTTAATACTAGCTTTTCCTTTCTCTGTTTACAACTAAACAAAATCAACAACAGAGGTCTCACTAACCCACAATAATTACCTAAACCCCAGCAATGTACATGTTTCATTTTCAAAGCGGTACTCAAAAATACACGTACCTAAACTTTCATCTAGGTTAACCATGTGCTATATCCAAATAAAGCAATAACAGACTTCAATTCTTGCTATGCATGAATGGAACTGGGAGTTTTAACCATGGGCTAACTTAACACCAGCACTACGATGGTATTGTTTCATTCCCACTTCCCAATTGCGCCTTTCGTATGGTTGCATAATCATTTAAGTCTTCTTTAAACTTGCACACACAGGTAGTGTTCCTCTAAATCACTTATCACAGAGTCATATCAATGTTGAATGAACAGCAACTCAATGGCCTCAACTGATCATTTAAAACTACCTCATCTTTTTCCTTCAACATGATTCCATCTCCCGCAAACACGGCTTCCTGTTTAACTTTCTCCACATCTACACTGATGTCCCATCTAAATACTAGATTTAAGCACACCCAAGAACACCCCTCTTTTGAAAATAAGTCCCAAAATAGAAGCATTGCTAGACTATAATCAAAAAGTAACTTCCTGTAAAAGGCCGACAAAGCACGCTTCTCAGTCTGAATGACAAGCTGTACTGATGAGACACTCCAAACAGTACTATTTTAAACAGTAATCAGAGCAATCAACAATCACAACTGTTCACGTAGTGAATGCAAATACTCAGCAGAGGCAACGCAAAATCCCGTTTCCTTCGGGATTTATTCCTCAACCAGAATGAAAGACGTCACTTCATGCTCAACTTCTGTCTGTGTTCATGAAGGGAGGAAAAATCAATGTTGATGTGCTTTTTACACACAGTGAAAGAGACCCTGTACATCATAGTACATTACTACTACCAACACTGCACAAATCATTCACACCTGGTATGACTGCCCTACTTTCTGGCAGTCCGTACTTTCATTCTCACCAATAGCATCTTTTGAGCAAAAGCCCCGTGGAAACCAAAGAAATTTTGTATTGTACAAAAGAACATTCCTCCATTAAATATTCTTTCAGAAGACTTTCCTTTCATTATTCCACACCCTGACAGCTTGGTCTTGTTTCAAGAAGTCGCTCTTGTGACGTCAAGCTGGATTTTTCTTTTTTCATTTTTTTCCCTTTTTCTAGCAATTCATGGGCATCGCCACGGAAACAAGACGAAAACCTCTTCTGGCATTCAAGGTAATACACACAAACTTCTGGAAGAATAAAATAACTGCACAAAGAAAGCAAAAGAGGAAGCCAAATGAAAGTAAGCAAAAAGTTGTCTTGAGATGGTGGGAAGTGATTTTAAAAATCACCCTGTGGCACTCAGTGTTGCTCAAGAAATGTTCATCCTCTCAACTTTTATCTCCTTTTGGTTCCATTGAAAAGATGAAATCTGGTACTGATAAAAGCAAACATAAATTATGAAGTACATGTAAACAAATATTAGTATACCTGAAATGTAATGGAGGTACTTTCAAAATGTAGATTTCAATGAGCTGATTAGTATGCATAAGCATTTTGCTTATGTTAAGTATACTTGTATTTAAAGCTGTGAGAGTATGCACAAAACCAGAAACCAGATTCAGCCACCATTAAAACCAGTTTTTAAATCACAACTGGTTTTTCAAAAAGTACATTGACTTTGCATATGTGCCATGTAAGAGGTCTAGCCATGTGCCGGAAATTTTTGAAAGTTTTATAAAAGTTACGATCGACAAATTGGCGTACATTTGTATTAAAAAGGTGGTGGACTTTCTGGTTAAATAAGTATGAAATGCATGGCAAAATAAAATTTTGAAACGGAAATCAAACCATGATCGATTATTGATCATTTTTCTTTCGGGTTGTGCAAAAATTTCAAAACTGAATCAAACCAAAAATCATTTTAACTGGTTTTCAAATCAAAACCGGTTTTGGGAATGACCTTACTTGTATATTCATAAAACCAACCAAATAAAGCTAAGGTCTTATTTGGCAGAAAGAAAAAATATGTTAAACTGTTGCTAGAAATTATTGCTGGGACATCACTCTTGGGATCTTCCTTTCAAGAATTTTACAGTATACCCTCACACATCCAATACTAAACACTTCTCAGACCATTCTCACATAAATAAGTTTATAAATCAAAACCTAAAAGTTATCTTGCCATAAATACAGTTCAAAGTCCTTATCCCACAAGAGTCATATTTCATTTCATTTTTTTAATTTCATTTAATTTGTTTTTTTCACCTTAATTGCAGTTACAATTTCAACTGAATATAATTAAAAGTAATGAGAAGTGAAAGGAAGTGCACTAGAAGCCAGAGGGCTTGTCAAGAGTGCACTCCCCAAAATAAACAAATGTATGATATCATAACCAAGAACTAGGGAAGAAAAGAAAAAATAGAACTTAAGAAACTATCAACATATTAACAAAAGGTCATCAAACCCCATTATAAGGGTTAAAGAACTATATACTTGAATTGGCAAGGGCAAGTGGCCTAACTTTGTGGGAATTTTTACAGGGGGTAGACAGAGTGATTTAGACACTAAACAAACACCAAATAAATTAACAAAAGGGCATCAAGGACATAAATGGCCTTTGAAATACTGTAGGCAGCAGATGGTGGTGCCAGGAATTGCCCAACAGGGAGACCAAGCTCCCTGATGGGGAGGAGCGGGGGGCAGCAAACCTAAAGCCCCGATAAAGGAGATGAGCTGTCCAAAGGACATCAACCAGAAAAATTTCTATGCTCAAATCGCACCAAAAGTTCTTCAGCTTTCTCTTACAGTAAATTAAAAATTTGAAAGACTGGGGGTCTTATGGAAAAAATACAAAGATTTAAGCTTTTTCATGGAAAATTTTCTTCATCAAAGAATCTGCCCTTCCTGCAGTGAACATAATCAAGCAGACCATCTGGGCTACTGACAGTTGTTGGGATTACATATTTTATCAAACATAATTAAGGCTCCCCAACAAAACTGGAATATTTCCCTGATGGGGCCATGGCCCCTTCCCTCTCCACTGGGTGAAGTTACTCACTTTGCCTTGCTGCCTCTTTCAAATTACCATGGCCACCACTGCCTCTGTTTATTTCTAGCTCAGCATCATGTTCAACAAAGTACAAATTTTAATTTTGTTCAGCAAAATAATTTTCATCTCTAGAGAGTGATTAACAAGAATCTTAGACCCAGGTTGTCATATATCTCGTACTGATAAAGACTTGACTGAACACTACACTATGTATGATTTCTCCGCAGATCCTCAAAGTTACGATATCAAAGTCAATAAAAACTCTTTCAACTTTAAAGCACACGGCCTTCACCTGTGCCATCTATTTATACAACTTCTTTGCTTCTCATAGAGTCATTTTATGTTGACAAAAAAATCGCAAAATGTAACTAAAGTGGATTTTTTTCTGTCATTCTCCAAAACATCTTATATTTAACATCCATAAATTACCAATAGTCAAAGTCGACTCCAGAACTGTGTATCCATGTGCCATGATAAATGCATAAAGCCTGTTTACACGGAAATTTTCAACAATGAAATAGAATGCAAAAAGAAAGAGTGACTTTAAAGACTAAGCCACACTCCCTGCTAACGTTTATCTATTTCGATACCAGTATACAATAACCCCAATAAGAGTCAACAGACTGTTTCAAGTAGCACACAATTCCAATCTACCCTTTTAATCAAGCGGTACGATACGTGCACCGATAAAAACGGTCGTAAAGCACGCTGTTTGGTCCTTTCTCGGGGAATAAAAGTCACCTCGTAGGAAGAAATATTGCAAAATAAAATCATGAATGTACTTCCAGTTGTTATAACTGCAAATCACAGCCGTCAACCTACATGCAATTTCCATCTTATGAGACACTTTGCTTTTATAAGATGTCTACGACAATCTCCAGGCAAAGCAAAACTCATTGGGGTGTGGCTTAAACTTCTCTTAAAAATCTTCCTTTTGTTAGAACTTCCAGTCTTTGATTTGCCAACTACCCCAAGGGACCAAAACTGATATTATGCTCTCCAGAGTACTGTATAGTAAGAATTTAAAATACCTTAAAACACCATTAGAAACCAAACTAATTCTTTCTTTCCTTAATACATGGAACGGGCCCCTCTGTGGACTTGGTTGAGTTGGTTGATGATAGGTCCTGAGGATCGATAATACCATTTGACAGAAACCCAGACATGTATTCTTTTCAGAGAAGAAAACTCAGCTAGTATATTTTTAATTTAATTACAACATATTTTTTTAGAGTCTTTCTTACTCCTTCTGTATATAGTTGTAAGAAGAGACGAAACCAAAACAATCAAAGCAGTGTGTGAGAAATTGTAATTGAATTATAATGATTTGATGGATTCACACCGATTAATTGGTGAACACAAATCAACGGTGACAATCTCTTATCACTGGAAGTATCTTTAGAAGCATAAAATTCAACTACTACGAAACAGTGAGAGATGAATCAAAAGTATATATTTATAGCTGGGAATTATTGCTCATATGGTGGGCCACAGAAGGAAAATCCCCCTGGACATGAAAACAGGTTACCTGGAGATGTAAATGTTTTACAGTGGGGTATTAGAGGGGGCGAGCGAAACTAGCCTTGGGATAAAAGTGTTGGGGATACTTATTTACTTATAATCATTCTCCTATTAAATTCATTTTCATGTTGTCAATGGGGGAGAGGGGTTAATTTAATTCATATGTAAATTTAAGAGCCTCAAGGCACAGAAAATGCTCACTAAGTCATTGATTCATTGATACCAACCATGTAGAATAACAGAATTAGTTATTGTCTAAATAATATTTGTGTGAAAGGTCACTTTGACACATACACAATGAAAGAGAAAGTACTGAATATCCTGTCATTTCAAATACTTGATAACATCAAATTGAAATAGAAAGATTGTAATGGGTTTCACAATCAGTTGCAATTATGATTTTATGATTTGTGACGCAGTATATATAAGCTGATTAAATAGCAACGGAACCAAATCTCCCATTCTGCTCACATTTTTAAACACCTGCCACGGATTTTAGGAGTATTTCTAAATTACAGAATGAATTTGAAATCAAAGATCACGGCAATTTTTTTGCACACATTTGATGACTAGGATAGTTCGCCTCTCTTTAATAGTACAGTATGTCATCGTGTGTTATCAGTTTGGAATGTTCGCACCTATTTGGCATAATGTTCCAACAGTTTCCTCACTTAGCCCACAAAAGCTTCTGCCTTTGACCAACTTTACAACCAAGGAATTTTCACTGCCTGAGCATCCCCCAGATAGTAAGCGGGATCAATACTGAAATGTAACAGCATGATTTACGACCTCTATCCACCACTTGCGTTTCCAGCGCTTCAATGGGCTTCTATACCCCGTCTTACGCGTCAGTTTTACGGTCCATAACAATTTCAATAATCCTTAGGATCAATGAGACCCCAGTGTTTGTAATAAAACATGCAAAGCCCACTTACAGGCGTGAGTAAAGGATTTTATAAGAGTGAAGTACAGGCCTTCAGACTTTACACCTGAAAGGATTGACTGTTGTCTGGGAAACGCAAACATTTCAAATTATTTATGCAAATACAGCAGAGAAGAAATGAGACACACAAAGAGAATACTATCATATCGCACATGTGTTTGGTACAAATAATGCTTCAAATGATAGCCTGACATTTTGAAGTGCTTTTCATCAAAATACCAACAGCTCTATATGTATGTTCTGTATGCATGATTATAGCACAGACTTCCATGCACTGCCATTATTATCATTCTAAATGCCACAATAATTATAATGACTAACAAGCTGTAACTCCAGTATCGAATTAACATAAAAGCTCCAAAACCGAATTTTTGGGAGAAAAATGGCTTGTTTATTCATGTATGATTGTTGCCATGGAGATGACAGTGGCCAAATGGTCTGAATGATATTCCTATATAACTGTTAACAACAACCACAGGGTTGTGTAAGCCTGTCTTTGTATACAAGCTATTCTTACATGCCTTTAAATGTCATACATTCGAAGAAGTTGACTGTTTTCAACTCTCTCCCTACCAATACATAGATCTACTTATTATGAATTTACAAAACATGGAAATCAGTCACTAAACTGGCATAAATACACTGCAAAAGAACATGAATTAAGGGCTGTATTTTGCAAATTTCCTTTCAACATAAATGATTAAAATGTAATTCCCATCAATTCTGTCCTCACTCTGATATCCTCTCTCATTTTCCCCTCATCACCTACACTCTCTCAACCTCCCCTCCCACCCCTTTTCCTGACCGTTATCCTTTCTCTCTTCTTCCTTTCATTCCTGTCACCACCCCCCTACCCTACTTTCATCCCATCCTCTTCCCTCATTCCCTTACCCCTAGCTCCCTTCCTTTCATCCCCCTTCATCCTTCCCCTCTACCTTCATCCACTCATTCTCTCTCACAATCCCCACATTCCTCTATGACCTATCCCTCACACCACTCATTCTCTTATCCTTTTAACCCTCCCTTCATCCACATACCTCTTCCTTCCCTCACCCCGTCCTCTCTCCCTTCTCATCTTCTGTCCTCTCTCCTCCCTATTTCCTCCATCCTCTCTCCTCTCTTCATTCCCCTACCCTTTTTATCCCTCTCCCCTTCCAATAAAACAGCTCAAAGACTTCTAGCAGTCTAATCTGACAAATCTTTCCAAACAAAAGACACTCTAAAGTAAACTGACTTATTTCTGAACAGTTCATTAACCCTGCAGGTTTTAAACCAGGGGAATCCATTTGTTGCAACAGCATGGCATAGTTTATTGAACTAAGTTTCTGACCCAAGTCAAATCCGTAACTCTTTCCTTCCTTCTCTGTGGCATCAACTTGCTTTCGTTCCTCACTTTTGCAGTAAAAGGAAGTTGTCTCTGTATATAACCACGTCCAATTTCAAGTCATAGCACGCACCACTAGGCCTGTCTGAAAAGGAAACTAATCCCAAACTCATTGAAACAGACTGCCAATGGAGGGCGCTGCAAACAGTCAGAAAAAAGTCACATAGCTGCAACTGCAATACAGAATTGGACATGGTTATGACAGGGTGAGGGTTAGGGCACTTCTAAGGTAAAACAAGGATGCTATCAAATTTGAAAAAGTTGTGGCAAGTACAAAATTGATCAAAAACTGAAAAACGTGACTGTTTACAAAGTTGACTGCTTCTCTAAAAGGACTACTCCTTTCTGACAGCAAAGTTTACATGGACTGTCCAATTATTTTAGTAGGTGAAGTAGCTAGGAGAGAAATAGGCCTAGCCCTTCTATCAATCTCAACAACTACTGTTCACTAAGACACCATGTCAAAACTTCAGGCTACAACTACCACCTCTAAGCTGCAGGGGCTGCAGCCATGCTTTGTTGCTACTGTATGCACATTACAATAGCAGGGATTAACTATAGTAGTACTGCTATTGTAATGTGTATAGAACTACTGTAACAAAGCATTGCTGCAGCTGCTGCTGCAGCATGGCTGAGAAAACTGCAGCTTGGCTATTCTGACATGATGCCTAATACAGTAATTCCTGTGATACCATTCCATTCACCAAGGTTAACTCTCTGCTGCTGAAGACATTACAGTGGCTTGTCAAAGCTTCTCTCTCCAAACAATTTACTTTACACTCTCTTGTTAAACATGTTGTCTCCCTGCATGCACAGTCACTCTGCTGTGCAATCTATATCTCACTGATCCGTGTGGTTCTTAGAACCCCCTCTCCCTCCCCTTCCCAGATAGTTTGTATCCAGACAATTTTCCCCATGGCAATTCTCATCCTGGGCAATTCCACACTTCCAGGTGGAGTAAGTTTTCTGAGGGGTAAGTGACTAGATGGGATTTGTCCAGAGAGAAATTGTCTGGGGTAGGAATTGTCAGAAGAGGAATTATCTGCAGGTGTGTATCCAGAAATTTTCAATAGAGGGGCCCAAGGTTTGAGCAATTGCTGCCCTGGAGAGGGGTCTAAGGGGAGGGAGTTCCCCCTCCCCTTCTGGAAAATTTTTGCTTTAAGAAGAGGGATGAGATGCAAAATGGTATTATACATGACACATTTTGAAAAATTTTTTTTGCCTCAATTTTTTTTCACACATGTCGGCCAAAGTACATGCATTTTGAGAGGATGTTAGAGGAATTGGATGGGAGAGGAATTGCCTGTGTAGATGATCCTCTCTCTGGATGTAGCCACACACACTGCTACCCCCCAGACTCTCCCCCTCCCTTTCTCCTGGATGCCAAAAAAATGAAAAGAGTCAAACTTTCTTTCACAGAGCCATAAAGATATTAAACTTTCAATATTTCATATTTTTAATAGGTGAAACCCTTAGTCATACTGTTGAATTGAACAATTCAGTAACACAGATTTTTTGCCACAAGACTTAAACAGACTGAGCCAATCGGGAATTAGGATATCAGGGTACACTTATTCAAATTAGGGTGACTGCATTTTTCTTTTAAGTTCCATGTGCCATATGAAAAAGATGTCAGTGCTACTCAAGGATGTACCCAGTGGGGATGTACAGTAGGTTACAATTTAAAACCTCAGTCTAAGCTTTGAACACTTGCACCTCAGGTCTTACAGCCCACATGTGTGATGTCAAAGCCTGTTCAAATCTGATATACAGACATGCATGGGCACCATTGACTTTATTCCCTAATTTATACTTTTTGAGAATGCTGGCTTCTGATTGGTCAGTTACCCCTGTAATGCACATTAATGCAAACTTCAAATCACTGAGGAAAGACACTGCTAAAGCAAAATCACACAACTTACTATAGTTGCATTGAAGAATTCCCCCCATAAAATAAATTATTCTTGCCTTCATTTCAATGTTATAAATGTTATTTTAAGTGCTCAATTTTTAAGGCTCTCTATTCTTTACTTGTTTACATAAAAACAAACACTTTGCAAAACCTGCAGTTTCAAGCATTACATGAACTTTTGATCAAAGTGTAACACATAGAAGATACAGCTTTGGAATAAAAGTAAATTCCAAGATTGTTTTTAGGAACTGTCAATTTTATATCCTTCAACTGATCAATAAAAACGGTTTCATTGGAGCATCTCCCATCTTTTAATGTCTTCTATTTACTTCCGGGTCTAATTGAACAAGACATTATGTGAATGTCTGGAGAAAAGGGTCTAACAATGCCTTTTATTCTGATAACTATCTAATCATCAATCTCACGTTTTTATCCCCTACATCCCATACATTTATGCTTCTGACATCAGAGACATCAAATTCTTCATCTCTTAGTTAATTTTTCTCGTTTCCAACCACTCTGTCAATTCATTTTTGCTACCTTGCCAAGGTATCTCTTCACCTATATACATCAGCTCGTTGGCCGTCTTCACATTTTAAGGTCTCTTTTACATCTGACTTAACGTTTCATCCCAACGCCCCCACCATGTTTATTCCCCTCTTTTACGATTCCTGCAAACGCTACTGTTACCACTGCATTTTGACGGTGTTATAATGATTTACAGAGCCTTTCTTGCACATTCATTGTAACATCTATACATTCTTCCACTTTAAAAATCTGCCATGTGACAGTCACTGATACTTCATAAATGCCAAAATGCTTTAGGCTCAAGAGCATGCTTTGTTTGCCATAATCTCCCTAGGGGCTAGACTTCACCAAAAAGTGATGTCTTTATGTGAGGCGGCAACTTGAACAAGTCTTCCACAAGGTGAAACAAGAACTGAATAAAAAAGCTGCATTAAAAATGTAAGCAGTTACCTTATGGTTCTTCAAGGCTAAAACAAGAACTGAAAATAGGGAATATGAAATATTGCTGCATTATTAGTTTGATGTTGTCATCCAAAACAGGACTACAGGCACATGATGTTTAGCAAAATGTGACAAAATTGGTTCTAAAAGGGGCCTCCAACCTGTCACACAGAAATGGTTAAAATGTAGCTTTACCTGTCGACATGCAGCCATGAAACAATGGGTTGACAGATCTACATAGTTTGTAACACTATTTAACTATAAAGTGGGTATATATCTTCTTGGTGTGCATATCTACTTCGTCGTGAATATCTATACTTCAAAACGGGTAATGCATTGGTGTATCTTCACTTTAGATATAACAGTAATCAATGAGGGTTATTCATTCTAAGATATTACACAGTTGATTCATCTATTAGCATCATAAAAGAAGCTAAACAGATAATAATTTGAAAAAGATTACTAGTTTACCACATTTTTCAACACACAAAGTGATGAATGAAACAATCACATTACTTCATATTTAGACTTTCCTAGTTTAATTATAGTCAACTCTGATTAGGAACATTTGATTCTTATTACATAAAACAGCCTCTCTTTCATAGATCCAGCCAACATTCAGACCATCAACCTTTACCATGTAGAAGGTTACTGCAGGCAATTCTGGTATACATAGAAGGTATGCAGGTAGCAAACACGTATCATTGCAATGTCACATTAATTGAAATGTTGCCCTCTTTCATGCTTTTATCCTTCAAACTATACTTTAGGTTGAACACAGAAAGTCTCCAAAGTCCCTCATGTTTGAGTCTATGAGCCCTGATACTTACGACCTGTTAACATATATGTATACTACTTACTGCCAGGTGTAACTCTGGCACAAATATAGCACTGCGGGTCTCCTACCAATAGAGGGCAGCCCAAAGCCTTCACATCTCTCTTCCATGATTGATGCATTTTTGTCACAACTCTTGTGAAAAGTACCTATTTTGACTTTTTTAACTGGACAACATTATTTTCATCGTAACTCTGACACCTATGGGAACGTTTTTGTTTATGTACAGTATAATTTGTGTCAAGTACAAAGCCCAACCTGTACACTAATAAATTCTGTAGATTTCTATATGACTAAACACCACACAACTAATTCCTTTGCATGTAACATCCACCAGGAATGCCACCAGGATTTGCTCAAGATAGGGGCTGAGCTCCCCAATGTGGGGGCAGCAAACAAAAGCTCTAACAAAAGTGATACTCCCTTGTTACTAAAAGTATGTACACTGCAAAATTTTTGTACTGGCTAAATTGCCTACCAAAAATTTTTGGTTTCTTCTTCAGAAAGTTCAAAAATATTTTGCTTTTTCATGAAAGCAAATTTCAAAATTACATTTTTTACAGTATATCTTAAGGCTCTTTAAGGAAACTGTGAAACTTCCCCAGTGGAAGGCCATGCCCCCACCCTATGGCACTACCCTTGTACTCCACACTGACAAATCACTACCCTGTGTTCACAACAGTATACATGAGAAACCTAAGGGATGGTGAGAACAGAAATAAAGCAATTAAGAAGTCTGCTCTTAGCTCTTTCAACATGAGGAATTTGAAAGATTAATCTGCAAGCTTCAGCTATAAGATTGACAGTTTAGACATAATGGTCATTTGCAAGTCTGTTTGACAAATGCATACCATATAGATCAAATCCACATTTCAACAGCTTAAAAACAAATGTTTTGTCTGCAGCTTTCAAACTTAAAACTTCATCAATATTTTATTTACCTCAAAATATTTTATTCCTGCTGAAGGCTGCAATGCCACAAATTTATGCCCTTAAGCACCAACTTATATCCAAAGAGTATTAAATTTCGCCGAACTTACCAGTGGTTTGGGAATCTATAAACTGTACTTGCCTCATCTATTATATTCTCAAATTTTATATTTAAAATTTAAAAAAAAATGGTTAGGGAAAAGGGCAACTAGCAGCTGGTGATGAAATAAATCACAAAATACTATGAAATTCTTGTTGAATTTCCAATATGAATGTAACTAATTAAACATTTAGCAGATTTTTTAAATGTTGATTTATTCTGACAGCATGCACATTACTAATTCAAGTTCAACCAAACTACTATATGAAGTAAGGTAGCTCCGCTGCACAATGTTTCTTTGGATTGGTAAGTTTTTCCACATGTTACTGAAGCAACAGAACTTTTGCTTGGTCATGAGGATAAATGCCAGAGGTTGTATAAGACAGGCATAGAAAGTATCTTGCAAACAGATTTATTGCTCCAAAGCAGCACTTGGGAAAAAGAAGAAGATCGTTTATGCTGATATTTCTTATACTTCCTACTCTTTTACGATCACTTGGGGAAAACTGTTCTTCCAATTTTAAAATAAAATGTACAGGAGCATTAATATCATTCTGATGCAGATTCTATGTGCATCAGTTGCATTTCATGCTACTGTTTGAGAAGATGGAGCTACTAATATTGTTTTCATCCATACTGAAGACAAAGTCTGTATTGTTATATCAACTACAGCTTTATGATGGCAGACACTTTTAAAGTGTAGAAAAGCAATTTTGATGTTAACACAAGTGACTAAAAAATCAACACATAAACAGTCTCATTTTATATCAACTTTGAAAAAAAATAGGTGAATGTTTCAAATTCTCCAAACTCAAACACTGATCCCCAAAAAAATTGGCAACTGGGAATGGGCAGCATATAAGCTTGGTCACATATCCTGAGGGGCTACATACATGTAACCCCTAATTGTAAGAGGAGTTGTTTACTAAAAGGATGCATGTGTAACCCCAAACCACATACTTAGTCACACACAGGGGCTACACATTTGACCCCTCATCACATACTCATACCTTAGAAATTATACAGTAGCTGGTCTTACATGTCAAACAGGAAATAGCATTTGCTGAAATAAATGTGGGAAGAGCTAGCAGAATGACTTTCTACATGCTTCTAAATTCTGGCTCTTTTTTCCTCTCATTTTGGGACTTGAATTTCTGAGTTTGGATACCACCCTTAACAATTTGGCCATCCCCTACCCCCCCCCCCCCCCCCCCCAGCCCCCACCTTTCAGAATATGGCCATTCAAGCAGGGACTCGACTTAAATCTTCCAGAAGTCTGATAAAATGTACCCATTCCTCCTAGGGACTTTTTATGCATAATGTACTATACATTTTACTGTACAATATATTACAGAGAAAACCAACAAATTTCACATCAGAGAGAGTGGAAGGCGAAGCTACAAGCAGATTTGCAGGAAAATTTATGTGCAAATCAGATTTGCAGGAAAATTGCTATTATTATTAAAATTTCCCCTCTCCCATTCCACTGTGATTTTCGTACTGCTTTTAATCAATGCTTAGAGTTTTAAGTTTGCTTGCTGGATTACATGTGAAACCAAACATCCAGGCCATTTCAACTTAACAAGGTCTTTCACCATACCTGTTGAAATCAAAGTGAAAGGTCATTATCACATAGTTGACGGCGACAATATTTGACCAGCAACGACACGTAAACATAAAAACTAAACTGGAATGGTTAAATGCAACCATGTAGCATTCACGGACAAGGTAGGAAGAAATTTAATCCATTAACATGAAAGCTTGAACAGCAGGCAGTTATTACAACATTTGAACTGCTAAAAGGGAAAGCATCACCATGGCAACAGGTCCTTGAATATCTTCCTGAAAAGCACCTGAATAGCTTACAGGTATTCCCAATGGCAGGAACACTACAAGTTGTTCAAAAGACTTGAAATCCTCCTAATTTGGTTTTTTTTTTTTTTTGAATTGTTCAAAGAATTGTTGGACTGGCAATAGGATAAAGCTTCAGATTTCTTAAAGCCTTGTGAATAAAGAACATTAACTTCAAACATAGGTGTACCACTTCTGGAGAGGGATGATGGGGAGGAGTGACTGAGCCATCCCTACCTGAGGAATAAAACAGACAGTTTAGACGAGTTTCTTTTTTCTAATATTCTGCTTGAAAAAATTGCTCTGCTGAAACTCATGGGGCTAGAGACCTGTAGTCATGCATGGGGGGGTTACTGCACATCTGTGAGTTTAATAGCCTTGAAACTGAGAAAAGCCTGGCCCTGTTGAAAGAAGGGGACGAAGCCCTGTTTACCTGTGTAACTGTAATTCTTACTCTCCTGCAGCTTTATCCTGGCAGATTGGTGTCCTATTGATAGTGGAAAAGAGTCCTCTATTGTAGGGCTCCCTCTAATTCCTGTAATGTCACATCAACAGATTGATATCCTGGATGATGTATGTAACTGAATACTGTAGGCCTAAGTATGGGATGCTAATCATGCATATACACTTCAGAGGGTGTAAATGCAAACTTATTCAAATATATACTGCATGTGACAGTTAAGTCCAAAGTAATAGCCGTATTCTGCAAAATCAAGTCATCCAGCTAAAAGTATGGCTATGTTCATATTTGTAGCATACAGTGTACTGTCGTCTATGCCCTCTTCAGTACAGTCCAGTACAGTACAGTCCAGTCCAGTACAGTACAGATTTGATTGGCCATGCATGGGTCAACTATAACACAAGGTGACCAGATTTTTTAAACAAAAGTCTGGGACAAATGGTTAAAGATGAAATAAACAGCTCAGGGTGGATGGAGGTTTATGGGGGTATCCCTGTGTCCCCCACCTGATGGACAACTATCTGTTTCTTCAGGTTCTCAGGTGCAGAACAGTCTATACCTTCTGTCACTTTTAAGGTAAGATTACTTACAAAAATTTGTGTCTTGAGGGTAATCATCAAAGAAAGCCTGAATTCTATAAGATGAAATTTTTTGTTGAATCTGAATCATTTTCAGAGTAAAATCAGGAATGAATACCTTAGAATCAGGGATTGTCTCAAAAAATTGTACCATCTGGTTAACGTTCTAAAACATGAGGTCATGTAAATCTGCCTGCTTTTAGTAGGCTATCACCAGTATACAGATCACTACATGACTAAAGCAAGTCTGCAGTTCATCTACTTTGTTAATATTATTTAAAGGACAAATGGACTCAGCCCAACTGGATTTTAGCATACCCCGGTATGCTACTTAATGTATGGATCTTTTCATTAACACAGAGCAATCTCATTTGCAAACTCTTGCAGAAAACTTCCTGAGTTTAGTATGGATACTTATATTCCAAAACATCCCCAAAGATACTAGTGAGTGATATTAGAGAATATTTGTAGGAGTTAGTAACATTTCCAAGAATGTCAACAGGTATTCCTTTGAAACAACAGTTTGAAACAACTGCCTCTTTTCTCACCCCTATAAATCTAGCATTTAGTCTATCCTATTACGATATACCCTACGTGACATTTACTAAACTGATTGCTGAAAATATATCATGAATATGCAGCACTACCTTCATCAAGTTGACAATGTCTCCATCTGAAGTTGCCCTACCATTTACCAAGAAAATTACTTTTTGACAATATCCAGCAACCTGCTCCTTCAAGTTATTCTTTTTCCCATCCCCACTCAGCTCCCCCCCCCTCCCCTAGAATTTGACCATAGCCATCTTGTTTCACTATATTAACAGAAAACATTGAAGCAAATGTTCATAACATTTGGAGGAGATATGCAAGGTTTCTAACTTTAAATATCATCCCACTTGTATTACTTTTTAGATATCATTTAAAATACCCTCCCAGTTAAGGGTAGTGTAAAGTGATCCTCTCCCACCTCCACGGACTCCGCCCTATCCTCCCCCTCCCCCCCCATCTAATAACACGAACAATGCAAGACACTTCAACTGATCAGGCAAACCTGTTCTCTCAAAGTGGGTGAAATCTCAGAAATGTCACTTCATTTGTTGCATTAGCATAAAGGAGTGTGCAGAGCCCCATGCTGTAAGTTAAGTACACCCTCAATTACTACTGCTTGAGAATACCATCATTTTTATCCCCATAATCTGACCAAATATTAGCAGTAAACCATAAAAGCCTCTTCCCAGCCACTTCAGGTAAAGAAGAAAATATTGTTGTGACTTCCTTAATGCCTATTTTATGATTAATTTAACGATCAAAAGTGATGTGGCATTAACTCAAAACTAACACACTTCAAGTCCAACTGCTTTTTTCTCCTGGAAAGTCTTCAACTTTTGGCCTTGAGTTGACTACATTGTGATGTTAATGTAATTATGTTCACTCCTTCACATATGGGTTGTTTTCCTGTTTTCTGTCATGACTGTGAACCACTTATATGCAAACTTTTGAACTTTTTTGGATGATGCCTAACTATATCTACCATCTGTAAGATACAAAGGAGTTGCTGAGGGGGAGAAAGCCGATGGTTTGAACTACTTCCCCAATAAGCCTATTTTTTCACCAACTTTGCATGCAATTCCCCCCAAGGGGGGGGGGGAGGGAGGGTTCACATTAGGAATGACACACCTACAGTATGCTAGTCTGAACTTTTTCCTGGTATATCTTGTTAGGCATACAGTAGGTGTAGAATCTCAACTGCAGGGTGACGTGTGAATGTTGCGTCAGACCAATGTCCTGGGAGAGGAAAATTTTTGAATACTTGGCTGTCTGTACAGGCATTGGTGCAGTACACTGGGTAAATTTTAAAGAAAATGACTGCAAAATTTTGACATTTTAACAAAGGGAACAACAAATCAAGGGTTTTTGTCCTTGAATTGAGGAGGAGGGGCAGAGGCATACTTCTGCTTTTTATACTTTCATATTGAAGAGAAAAAATATTCTCAACACAATGCAAAAAACCATTAATTTCATACTTTTGGCACCTTTTTTTTTTTGCAAAATACCATGATTTTCAAAATATGTCAGTTTCAAAATTTACCCCTTACTCTCAGGGAATGTTACAGACAACAATGTAATTTTGCCAAAAAAGGTACCCTTTCTTCACCATTTTTCTGAACAAGAATGGTTGAAAGAATCTTTAGCAACCTCCCACCCCCTACCCCAAGGGGGAAGTCCAACCTGTTTTGAAATGAGACAATTGTAACCATTGTTACAGGTAACAATAGTATGATTTATTCCAGATGTTAACCGCATGCAGGATCTTCAGATACAAATCCCTGTATCAACTGAGTTTAAAGTTCAATAGCTAACAAGTCATTACAACCAAGACATGACTGGACAAAAGTAGCAAACACCTAATAATGATACCACAAAGTTTCTGCAAAAACATTTTTTTACAGTTCTGTTGGGCTTTGTTTTGGTGAAAATTGGGCATTTTTTACACCAAAATAAAACTATGAATGTCACAGAAAATGAAGCAGATTTGATCTTGAGAGGCCATAAATGGTCAACTGACTAGAACTTCCTGAAAACATATGCTTTCAACACCTCAAAAATGGTGGGCAGGGTTTAAGGGAGCCATGCAGTGATAAATGACATCAGTAAATTAATGCCACAAAGGTGTCTGATGATTGAGAAAAACCGTGACCAGAAGAAAGGTCTTCCACTTGTCCAGCACTCATCCCAGTTTGTATTTCTCCCACATATTCCAAAAATCTCCCTGGTTTAGGAATCCAAAAGCCCTGATACTTACCTCCTATTTACCAATGAATATTATGCATGTAGTGACCTGCTCTAAGTACCAATCAAAAAAACAATATCAGGGCTCCAATTTAATGGTCCTCTAATCATCCAAATGACCAAAACTTTGTGAGGG
The DNA here is from genome assembly GCA_009936505.3 of Holothuria glaberrima. Taxonomy (NCBI): domain Eukaryota; kingdom Metazoa; phylum Echinodermata; class Holothuroidea; order Aspidochirotida; family Holothuriidae; genus Holothuria; species Holothuria glaberrima. The sequence goes on from WURT03000013.1 coordinate 1,102,865, forward strand.
ACTTACATTGGTTGTCCATCAGACAATTGATTCATAAGTAAAAACCTATGCAGATGTTTTTCTATTTCTCAGTTTTGACAGAAAATATTTTAAATTAAATTAAATTTGTGGGAACATTGTCTACCTTTCCTTTTTATTCCTTCTTTTGCACATTGGCATTTTACACAAACAATAATCTGCATATAAAATTTTTTCTTTATTATTTCTTCATGATTTTTTTTTATTTTTACAAATTCCTTTTAAGACAACCAAATTTTCTTTTCAACAACCAAATAAGCAACTTGTTCATCCAATGGGGGACAATTATTACATTCCTTACAATCTCAGCCCGAATATATACGTAACTGCCTGACTTTTTGAAACTTTTAGCAATGGTGGTAACTGGTGTATGAGGTCAAAGTAACTTCCATACTGTAGATATATTCTTTAACAGCAGATACACAATATTTATATGAAGTAAGTATAGCAGTTGTAAATCTGAATCCTGACATACTTTCCTTTTGGAGTAACTTATTTCATACCTTTCCCTAAACTGTTGGTATACCCCTCCCCCCCCCCCAATTAATCTCTCTCTATACTCCTCCTGCAGTATAACCCCAAGGACTGAACAACAAATATGTTTTGAGTCAAAACTGAGAGAAATCAAAGGTATGCAAGCCTTTGAGCATGTACAGTAGCCTATTGCAAAGATATCAAAAGCTCACCTTCCCCCCCCCCCCACTCCCAACTCATAACCCACTGGCAGAGTTAAAAGTGAGCCTAAAATTAGCAAGTCACAGCTATATGTTACCACACAAAACAAAGCATTTTGAAGACTTCAGAGTTATACTAAGCAACCATTTCTGGCATGATTCAAATCATTTTACCAAGACCTCTGGCCATGAACTTACAACACTATTCTATCCCTACATAAGTTTGACCATGATCACAAGATTTGCCAAAATTTTCCTTCGAACACAAAACATGTTAGCCACTTCTTGTATTTAAAACAAATGCACAACTCTACCATTTTCTAATCAGCTGAAGAATCAGTTTTTACTTAGCATGTAATTATTTTTGACTGACATACTTAACATTTAATCTCCTGCTTGCACGTGATTCAAACAGAATGCCAACAAAAGAACAGACTGCGTGGACATGCAGCTAAATGCCAGTGCATCGTCTTCGGATGGAATTGAAAATGTAAGGAAAACCAAGACTAGTCCTGAGTATCAGCTGTTATGAATACTTCCAACGAAATGCAGCTAGGGACCTTGGCACAGACTTAGTGGCACACTTATAATAACTTGCCTCACGGCTTCTATAGAAAGATTGATTTTCATTTAGACTTTGGTATTCATCTGGCTAGCAACTTTAGATAATATCACAATGTGTCAAAACTGCAGCTAAATCTCAGAAAACCCAAGTTCTATTTTCCTAAAGAATCTCTCCTGCTGTCCACCTTCTACTTTTTTGACATTTTTTTCACATTTCTAGGCAAAAATATCATTAAAAGATTAAAAGGCCATCACTATCACCTTAATATAATTTTATTGTGTGTGTATATATATATATATATTAACAGAAATACTGTATAACAGCAGTGCTACAGAAATCCGGAATGGCTGGATCTCGAAAGAGATACGTGACAGCAGTAGAAGCTTGAAACTTGGTAAATAAAACAGCCATAAAAGATATTTTTGCAAAGCTTTCAAGCAATTACTAGCTCTTCTTCAGTGCTTGATCACAAGAGTAACAACGAGTATAAGAAACTTACTGCTTTTAAATTGTGAGGACAATGGGCCCCACGGATAATTCAATTAGGACAAACTTTTTTAAGAGCATTGGGAGACATAATTAGTATAAGCCTACCGAAAAAAGGCGTGAGCCTAAACAGATTACTTAGGCCTGGAGTGTAATCCCTTCACAATTTGCTGGTAAGTTGTTTATATTCATCCCAGCAGGCTTTGTAATTTGAATAAATATTCTCTTATGCACATATGCATCACTTCCTATGACTCATTTACTGTTATTTTGTTACTAAATTAATGTACTTCATTCCTGTGAGCTTACCTCTTGGTTATATGCCTACTAGTAATGTACAACATTGTAGGTACCTGTGTTATGAAATATTGTGAAAGGGGAAACTTAGGGAGAGACTGGAAATAAAGAGTTGTGTTTCAAAATAGTGTAAGATTCCGAGGTCAGTCTGTTCATGTATTTTTACCTTTGATACACATTTATTCTCCATTTCAGCCCACAAATTGTAAGCCCATATACAAGAAAATAGCATGTGTTTGCCTGAAAATCGCATATATTCTGCCTATCTGGGACTTCTAAGCCCCTGAGGCCTTCTTCCCCTCCCCCTCCCTCTACCCTCCCCCTCCCTCTACCCTCCCCTTCCCTCTACCCTCCCTCCCCTCCTCCCCTCCACCAACTTGTAAGCATATGCCAATTGTTATAACTTTGGCATATATAATCAATAAAAGGTCGAACAATATATTAAAGGTACCTTATGTCATTGTGTGTTAAACACATTGTTCACCGGCACTTCTTTAGATTCATTCACCCTCCCTCCCCTCCACCAACTTGTAAGCATATGCCAACTGTTATAACTTTGGCATATATAATCAATAAAAGGTTGAACAATATATTAAAGGTACTTTATGTCATTGTGTGTTAAACACATTGTTCACCAGCACTTCTTTAGATTCATGTGCCCCTTATTTGTGAATTTTCGACAACCTCCAACTACCTTTAAGGCCAAAAGCAGTCACCCCAATTGTGAATTTAAATACTAACCCTTGGTATGCCAAATCACTTAAGGTTTCTTTAGATCATGTCACAACCTTATTGCTAATGGTGTGTTGAATTAATGTAATGCAAGGCTCCCCTGGGATAAATGCAATATTAGTGCCATGATAAATCAACAAATATACAAATGTGAAGGAAGTAAGAGCATATATATGATTGGTTCAAACCTGAGTGGATGTTTCAAAGTATTAGATCAGGAGACACTCTAATATGCCCTTCACTTGATGTAAGAATCAACATCCAATTACTCTGTAATTCACCTAACAGTATAGTACTGAATGTTTGTAATACAACGCTCATCAGACACTTAATGGTTTGAACAACCAATAATGAGTTCTGCATTTGTTATAGTCACAACATGAATGCATTATTATCTGATATAATCCACACCAATCTGTTGATTTGATAAATATTAAAAGTACACCACAGTATTACAACCTATGTATTTCCATTTTTTTACAAATTTATATAAATCTAATTTGTACAGAAACCATCACAAGAGACCAAAAGATTAACCTCTGTTGTAGAAAATGTTTTTCCTTCTCAACCGGCAGCCTCATAATCTTTCAAAATTTATGGGGCTTGTCAAGTGCTAGAAGTTAAAACATTTGCAGCATTTTCCAACAACCACCTTTTAAATTACTGATACCAGAGCCATGATATCCCATTAGCAGCTCTGGTACAAGCATTTATTTTAAACCA
>WURT03000013.1:1132249-1145231 GCA_009936505.3 Holothuria glaberrima
GTTACAAGGGGCCTGAGCATCTGATGGAGTCTCTTTCTCGTTAGCCTCCAACCAAGCGTTGACCAGAATGTTTTTTTCAATCTGAGGAAAATGGAGTGATGAAAAACGAACACAGTTTTCTTTATCACTGTCACTGTCACTCTCTTCCATCGATGTATCGTTAAGTTTTTCTAGTGCATTGTCAATGGACTGAAATAACTGCAAATTTTTCCCATTGGAGTAGGGTTAAGTGTATCCCTCTTCCTGTTGGATACAGCTGACCGCCAGAACGATACTGTGTATACACTCGCAGACTAACGTACGGGGTTCCTTTGAACGTACAAAAATTCATCATTTTGACCTTTCTGCAGTAACCTGTAACTTCATCATCGTCACTGTAATCGGGTTGCAGCGAAAACCGTCTCATTTCATCGGAGAGAAAGAGGTCTTTACTTGATGAAATAATGTAGTTCATATTTGAGGCCAATAATTTGAGTCTATCCCACTCGAGAACATGCAAGTTCAGTCCTCCTAAACCTGCATGCCAATATGTGCTTTCTGGTACTTGATAGAAGTCTCTTACACAGACATATTCTCGGTTTTTAAATGTCTTTACTGACACCTTTCTGTTCTCTTCTAACGTGAAAAGTACTTGGGGATTACTCACTGTGTGTGCCAGTTTCTCGGTTTTCTCCCAAGGGGGACACGTTCATCATGGAGGATGCCTCTGACGATCCTTCACGGTTCGGCCACGAAGGCTGAGCATTTTCATCCGAAGGCGTTGGTGGAACTGCATCTTCGGACGATCCCTCAGGGTTTGGCCATGAAGGCTGTCGAATCTCATCCACGGGTGTTGGTGGAACTGTAGAATCAGTTTCGTCTTCAAGTTTGATCCTCTTCCTAACGCCTAGATCAAGCGGCACTGCATTGTATCTTCGCAGCTCTCTGAGTTTAGTCTTGATCACGGTGGACATGTTTTCAGCCATTATTGAACAGTTAAAATAATTCAGTTGTTTGTCGAAATATACAGTACTGATAAAGTAGCAAGATATAAGTTAAGTCAGTGATAACGCAGAGTTAACGTCAACAGGATTCCAGTGGTACATATACTACAGCAGAAAGTCAAAAATTTCCTAAGTTTCGAAAATTGTGTGCTTTGGCAATAATATACGAAAGCAAGCGGAGTAACACGATGTTGACTGCTCGAGATATGATCGAAGAATGAGCTTCCAAGGAGTTTTCAGGAGGTCCTTCGACGATGAACTCAGCTCAGATTAAAAGTAACAATGTCCCGATGTAATTATTTCTCTGTCAATCAACTTAATTGCTACGCTTGCTATCTTTATTTTTATGGTTTTCTTTACATTAAGCAAGGTTTAAGAGGTTTCCCTAAATTTATCTTCCTTTTGAAGCTTTAAAGTTAACAATACAACCATCTCCCTCTTCATAACATCTGGCAGTCTCTCAGACTCCTATTTTTTCTGTTTTTCTTTACGTTAAGTACTTTTAATTGGTAGCCAAATATTTAAGCTCCTTTATATGGACAATAGTACCAGTCCTCCTTAAAAACATCTGATAGATTCTATGACGTCTGTTTTTTCTATGCTTCTCTTTAAAACTGAATGATTGGTAAGGCTTATTTTGTCAGTAAAGTACCTTTTAACTTATCCCGTCTTCTGTCACGAGGTTAATTAGCTATTGTTCTCTAATGTGAGTGACATATCTTAACGCAAAACAAGTCCTGACTTGATCTCAACAAAGCCTACATGTACAAAAAAAATTTCCTTCAGTGAGGGCGACAAACACACATCTACGTCATCACTACGTCACATTACGTCATACCCCGATTTAATCCCCCCACTCCCTAATACTTCAAATTTCTACATTAAGTTTTTAACCTCTACGCCATCACATCCACACTTAATCCTTAATTGACCTATAGGTATCCAGTCTCTACGTCATACCCCGACTTAATCCCCCCACTCCCTAATACTCCTGTCCTCACTAAGTTTGTGATTCGTTTATTGTAATTAATAACATTAATTCACGCTTGCTTTGCTCAGATTAAGGCGGTCTCATGATCCCTTGTGAAAGATGCAGTGAAATTTAAAGCACGACAAGGTACAATAGTATAGCTGCCACATGGCCATGCAGGATATGCTGATATACAAGATTTTCAGGCTTTTTACAGTGTAGGGGCTGTAAGAGTAATTCATGGTGTAGACAATCTACAGGATTGAACAGGGTATGATGATTTCAATAAACACCACTTTCCCCAAATTTTGTGGTTATTTATGGTGTCAAAGTATGAAAATGTTTCTTTCAGATGTATTTAATGTTGAATTCTAGAGCTGCAATTAAACATATAAACAAGCAATTCCATGTTTTAACCAGCAATAAATACATGCCTTGAATTTTGCGGCATGCCTTGTGTGATTGTACTCCATTATTTACCTCAAATCACTGTGAGAAGTGCGTTTTTTTGTACACCTAGATAAAGAAGGGAACTACAGGTAAGTAGTCTATATAGTATTATACCACACTTTACATTTAATCCCCTCATGAATATTAATGAGATGATGAATATTGATGAAGTCGCTGGGTATTGTTGAGCCATCCGGTCGACACACCGAGTGGTCATTGAATCGTGTTAATTAAGTAAAGGTGTTTGTTGAGGGATTAACTGATGACCATATGTTAATCCAGCTGGTAGTTTTCATTGTAGAGTATGATTCACGGGAAGTCTATTAACAAAAGCTTTAGTTCGAGAAGAGAAACTCAAATTTCAATTTATTGTTGTGCAAAGTTTTTAATGGATTGGTGGTAATAGTGCAGGTACTCTTAATTAGTGGGGTTTACTGAGGTACTTATAATTTGATTGGATTTTAAGGAAAATTGTTAGAACGCCCTCTAATTTTAAAGTTTGTCAGGTAACTTAAAGAGTCTCCGTAAGGAGGGTTGTGGGTGAAGGATCTTTTGTACAGTTTTAAACGAGAGTTTAATGACAAGAAGCGCCCTCTATTTTTAAAGTTTTTTGTTACCATATGGTTCAAGACTCACATGTTTTCTAGAGAAAAGAACTGCCCTTTGTTCTACAAATACCTCAAGTTCTTTGTTGTAGGAAGGTAACGAGTAGCATGATATGCTGAAATGAAATCATTCCGTTTCGAGATCTCACTCACATCACATCGCTGCCGAACCGTCTCAACCATCAACCTTACCTAGCTCAGAAATTGGACTTAGAAATTTTTTCAACGAATTTCATCTGACTGAAAGTTTGGACTTAGAAAATATTTTATCTGTCAGGAACTTGGACTTAGAATATTTTCAATCAACCTTTCATTGCTCAAAGTTTGGACTTAGAAAATATTTCATCAAACTTCAAGTGACTGGAAGTTGGAATTTCAACCAATCCTATCTCACTCGAGTTTTGGACTTGGGACTTTTTTCAACTGATTTCATCTGGTGGAAAGTTTGGACTTAGATATTTTTCCATTCCATTCCATCTTCCCTGGCATTTTGACTTAGAATATTTTCTATAATGGGTACACCATTGGCAACGTCTACACCAATTGAAGCAAATAACACGATGCGCTCAGAACTGAAACGTCTTCGGCGACAAAATGCTGTTCCTCTGGATTTAGGGGTAACGAAGAAAACAAAGTATGTTGCGGAAGTGCTTCCTCCAACGCCTTGTGATGAGGAGACTAAGTTATCGTGGCCGAGTCCTGTGAATTCACCACCGACACCTCCACCCACAGTTTCGCCATTGCAGAAAGGTGAAGACGAGGCAGGCTGCCAGCCAGTCGAAGTAAGTAAACGTGCTATGTTTCTTCTCGAGGGCAATAGACACGTAAAAGTTCACAAATTTTATGGTAAACTTTACGTTGTCATTAGAGAATTCTACCAAAAGGAAGGGAATAGTGCATTATTACCAGGTAGAAAAGGACTTAATTTGGATGTAATACAGTGGAAAGAGCTCAAATTGGTGCTGCCAAAACTTAGCAAATCGTTGAAAGCAGCAGAAAGAGATCCTTCCTTTGCAAATTACACCAAATATCATCTACAACCTGATAACGAAACAAATAGCAATTTCAAAATGGTGGGCATCTCGTACTTCCAAGGGAAATTGTATGCCAGCCTGCGTGAGCACCAACGATTCAGAGCATTTGGTAAATGCTACCCGACAAAGAAAGGTATCCATTTAACCGTGGAACAGTGGATGCGGTTAGAAAGCCTTGTTACAAACATTGATGAATGTATAGCGACGATGAATAAATGAAGGTTTTGTCCGTAATTTTAAAATTTTGTTTCTAGAACCTTTATATTTTAACTTCAATTTCAGAATGAAACTGAAGTAATCGTGGTTCTGGACTCAGACGAAGAGGTAGAACAAGGAATAATTACAACTAAGGCACGAGATCACCTAAAAATAAATGCACCTAAAGTACTGAACAAGCACGTCAAGAGACGAAGCCTATCTCGTCGTGGATGTCGTCCAAGGAAATTATTTCACGGACAAAACACTCTGGTAGTAGTAGATGAAGTACAAGAGACAGAGGGTAGAAATAAACTGTTTAGTTTGGCTGAATTTGTCATCTGCTTAGATCTATGGTATTCCATTAACAAATATTGTGAAAACGAATGTTACGGCTGCAGTGTAGACCACCCGAGCCAAAAACAACATGACTGGTGTCTCATGGCTTCGGATGAAGAACGTTTGGATATGTTTTTGGATTCTGCCTTGAAGGAATTTGACTATGAGGAAGTTTTAGAACATGGCTTTTATTTTCGATGTTTCCATGCAATGGAATTACGTTTTCCTACGCATGTAGCTCTGGCAAATTTTAATAACGCGCATGCAGTTTTATGCAAAGATCGAAAATATTTAATACAAAAAATGTTATTCGTAAGAAACGTTGATGACAAAGAAGCATTTTGTAAAAGCATATTCAATATTATGTAATATTTCGGGGAAGTAATGTTCATTTTAATATAAATATTTATAATTTTATACCTTTAAAATGTTTTCAAGTAATTTCCTTCAACTGATGTAGTGTTTAAATTTTTCAGTGGTGTTGGCGGTGTTGGGATTTTGAGGTTACGAATTAAATAAGAGAAAAGCTCTATAATATTGTGCAAGCGTTTTTTACTTTATGCAGTCTTCTACACAAAATATTTTTCATTCATTCATTTATTTATTCTGACCTACCACGTCTGTGTTCGTTACTTAGATGGTTGTTTTCTCCTTTATTAGGTCATTCAGTGTTTGTACATGCCCCCAGAAAGGGCAGTATTGACGATAATTCTAGTAAATACAGTAATTGACCCCTCAATATCTATATCATGGATTCAACCCGCGATGATTACTTAAACAAAATTTATTACGACCTCAGCCATCCTGCTAGCTTTGGAGGTAGTAACAAACTTTATGATGAAGTTCAAAAGGAAGGACTATATCAATTTACCCGAAGAGAAATCAAAGACTGGTTAAAGGGTCAGAATACTCATACCCTGCATAAAAGCGCTAGAAGGCGTTTTCCAAGGAATAGAGTTCTAGTCAGCGCTATGGACCACCAGTGGGAAATGGACTTGGTAGATTTAAGTTCTCTTTCAAGATACAACAAGGGTTTCAAGTTTTTGCTAACTTGCATCGATGTTTTATCTAAGTACGCTTGGGTGGTTCCCCTTAAGAATAAAAAGGCCCCCACGATATTGAAAGCCATTATAAGCATGCTTTCTTCCGGTAGGGTTCCATACCAAATTCATACTGACAGAGGTGGAGAATTTATTAATAAACACGTGCAAGGATTTTTAAAAGAGAAGGGCATTCACTATTTCACAACCAATAATGAAACAAAGGCCTCTGTAGTAGAAAGATTCAATCGCACTTTGAAATCCAGGATGTGGAAAGACTTTACCCATCGCAATTCACTCAAATACGTTGGTGTTCTTTCTAAACTCGTAGAAGGCTATAATCGATCTTATCATAGATCCATCAAAATGCGTCCGAAAGATGTAACGAAGGAAAATGAAGGGATTGTTTGGAAGACGTTATACCCTTCTTATGTATTAAAAAATAACGATAATTTTAAGTTTAAATTGGGTGAGAGAGTCAGAATTGCAAAATCGAAACTAAAATATGAAAAGGGATATTTGCCAAATTGGAGTGAGGAGCTATTCACTGTTGTAAAAAGGAAACCCAAACCTATACCTGTTTACAGACTACAGGACTGGAACGGTGAGGACATCGAAGGTGATTTTTATGAACACGAGTTACAGGGTGTCAAAGTGCGTGACAACGCCCTCTTTAAAATCGAAAAAATTCTAAAGAAAAGAAAAAGGAACGGGGAGATGAAATATTTCTTTAAATTGCAAGGGTATCCCGCAAAATTCAACAGTTGGGTTACGAACGCGAGCAAGGCATAATGGCATCACATTTTTACGTGACGTTGCCCAGCAATAGTTCTTACCAATACTTTCCACATAACACGCTTTCTACTTTTACTACGCAGTTGGCGGAGCCTATCACATTATCAGGACACTGGGAAATAGCGCTATGTGAAATTCAGTACCCTTTTAATTGGCATAATGTGACACGGTCAAATTGCAGTATTTCTGTAAATGACAGGGAAATTTGTATACCTCCAGGATATTACCACACTACACAGGAAGTCATAGATGAATTTCACGAAGCTTTAACTGTGGAGGAGGCTTTTGATGTAAAACTGTTTCATAACAAACATTCTCTCAAAACTGCAGTGAAAATCAAACCAGGTAATCGCGTCTCATTTAAAGGCCTCAGTCAAATGTTTGGCTTCTTAGATAATAACAAGATATGCACCGAAGGATTTACGGAAAGTGATGTAGCTTCGGATGTACATAATGGAATTACCAGTTTCTTTGTTTACAGTGACATTGTAGAACACCAGAGAGTAGGGGATGCTTACGTACCCCTCCTGCGCGTTGTCGAAATAGGAGAAAAACGACCCGGGAACCACATCACCGTATCATACAACAATCCGCATTACATCCCCGTCAAATCTAGGCTAATTGAGAATATTCAAATTGACTTAAGAGATGATCTTGGGGAATTGATTCCATTTCAACTCGGACGTGTGATCGTGAAACTTCATTTTAAGCAGAGGAAAACTTCATTTTTCACCTAATTATAACCGTACGTAGAAATCGTAATTTAAACATGACAAATTCCTTTGAGGATTACTACCTCAGACAAGTTGGACATGGTTTACCAGTGTTTACTGGTTACCAGTATCAAAAGGGACACGGATTAGGAGGAATATTAGGTCGACTAGCAAGATCAGCTCTGCCATTTCTGAAAAAGGGTGCCAAAGCACTTGGTAAACAAGCGCTTTACACGGGGACGGAAATTGTTAACGATGCGCTGGACGGAGAACACATCAAAACAGCCGCCAAGCGCCGCTTGGGTCAAGCAGGACAACGAATCGTCACAACTGCACTGGAGAATTCAAATTCAAGGAAACGACCATTAAAAAGAAAAACATCTAAGAAAACTGCCAGAACACACCGAGCCAAGCGAGTGAAAAGATCTCTTGACATCTTTGACGCGTAATCATCAACTCAACTCCATCGTCGTGTCATGGCCCTAGTTCATAATCATTCATGCGAATGCATGAAATCAGAATTGGATTTGTTCACAGTACCCCCAACACAAACCAGTATTACGAAAGGAAATTGGATTGAATACCACCCCCTCAACAACATAACCGACTCAGCTCCGATACAATTCTCCGTGCAGGGATCAACCGGGGATTATCTTGATTTATCTCAAACTATTCTTCACGTGAGGGCAAAACTGATTCAAGAAAATGGTGACGATCTACCTCCAGACACCAATGTGGGACCCGTCAATCTACTGTTACAGTCTCTTTTTTCGGAAGTGGACGTAACCATGAATGATCGATTAGTAACACATTCTACGAATACTTACCCCTATCGTGCTATATTGGAGACTCTGCTCTCGTACGGCCCCGAAGCTAAAGAATCCCAGCTCACTGGAAGCCTGTTCTATAAAGATACTGCTGGTAAAATGGATTCGTGTAATCCCAATGGAAATCAGGACGTACTAAATGAAGGTTTAAAAGCAAGATATGAGTTTGTCAAAAATAGCAAAATCGTGGATTTGGTTGGCCCTTTACATTGCGACATGTTTGTTCAACAAAAGATGTTATTAGGCGGCGTTGAACTGAAACTTAAGCTACATCGAAGCAAAAATGAGTTTTGCTTGTTATCAAGTGAAGCCAATGCAGCGTTTAAAGTACGCATTGTAGATGCATCTCTTTACGTTCGCCATGTCAAAGTCCATCCCGAGGTGGCTTTAGCGCATGCTAAGGCTTTGGAGCAAGGTACTGCTAAGTACCCTATTAACAGAGTAGAGGTCACTACGTTATCCATTCCTAGGGGAAATATAATTTTCAAAAGAGAAAATTTGTTCTTGGGTAATCTCCCTAAACGACTGGTTTTGGGGTGTGTTGATACAGAAGCCTTCAATGGTGCCTACAATAAAAATCCCTTTAACTTTCATCACCATCATTTGAACTTTTTAGCGTTATACGTAGACGGGGAACAGTTACCATGGAAACCTTTGCGCCCTAATTTTGCTGATGATCGCTATATCATGTCTTATCAGACACTCTATTCGGGGTTAAATAGTATGTTTACTGACAAAGGCAATCAGATTAATCGCAGCGACTACGGAAAAGGTTACACTTTGTATGCCTTTGACCTGACTCCAGACCTTGCCAACGGAGGTCATTTCAACCTACGGAAAAGCGGTAATGTGCGTCTTGAAATGCAGTTCGAGCATGCATTGATCCGAAGTGTAAGTGTGATCGTATACGCAGAATATGATGCTGTAGTAGAAGTGGACAAATCTCGCAACATCTTTACAGACTTTTAATTCCCACATGGATACGGAACAGATATTAAGGATCATCAAGTCGGATAAAATATTGCATCCTATATGCCGAGGTGTTTTCCCATCAGACTGTTTGCCTTCTATGGTTATGACGCCACCTTGGTGTCTTGTAGCAAACACAGACAGAAAGGGGGGGGGGGGACCAGGAAGTCACTGGGTGGCTGTATATGCCGATGGTGAAAGCATAGAATTTTTCGATTCGTTTGGTCGCTCACCTGAAGCGTGTGCATTTGATTTTAGTAAATTTTTGAAGAGATATGCTTCAAAGTCTCCACTTAAAATAAATGATAAGCAGATACAAAGTATTTTTTCAACAGTGTGTGGTCAGTACTGCCTATTTTTCTTATTACATCGAGTCAGAGGTATGCCTATGTCTAGTATAGTTAATCTGTTTACTAAACGATGTGACGTCAATGACGAGTTAGTCAATGAATTTATTGAAAAACGTTATGACATTGATTTGCCTGTAATAGATAACGAATACATCGTCTCTCAAGTAGCTAAGGCAATTTTTAAAAGAGATTACGACATTCATTCACGAACTACTTAAGTAAGTAGACATATAGGAATAAATTTATTGCATTTAGAGAGTTACAGTTATTCGTTTGAAATGTTTTATCTCGTAGTCGATGTTTAAAGGTAGATGAAGTGCCCACAAAAGAATCATTTCTGCAAATGAATCCAAAGCTGATACACCCCTTTACCTGTGTGATTGCAGGACCTACCGGTAGTGGGAAAACTCAATTTGTGAAAACCTTTTATTCAAAGATGTCATTGAAGAAGCTCCTGAAAAGATCGTGTACTGTTATGGCGAATATCAGCCAGCTTTTGTCGAGTTGTCTGCTGCCTTATCTAAAATCTGCTTTGTTGAGGGTCTCCCGTCAGATTTTGAGAAGTATCTTGACCCGGCTTGCAAAACTTTGATCATTTTAGATGATATTATGACATCTCATGGGAACGATCAACGTATCACAGATTTATTTTCTAAGGGCTCTCATCACAGAAATATTTCTGTAATATACATATTACAAAATTTCTTTTATGGTGCAAAGGAGACGCGTAATATTACGCTCAACGCACATTACATAGTCCTGTTTAAGAATCCTAGGGATAAAACTCAAGTCTCTAATCTGGGGAGACAGATGTACCCGGGACAGGTCAAATTCGTACAAGAAGCATTTGCGGACGCCACAAAAGAGCCTTACGGGTACCTATTCATAGATTTAAAACCTCATACACCAGAAGATTTTCGTCTTCGCACAAACATTTTCCCAAATCAGACCCAATATGCCTACGTGCCCAAGTGACCAAAGGCCTTATAAAAATGACAGACGGTGATCTTCCGAGCACATTCTTTTGCTGAATAGTCACCATGGCACCTTCATTTCGTCGCTTAAGGAATCACGCCAGGGAAATTGATTTTTTATCAAAATGTTCTCCCAGGCAGAGAAAGGCTTTTTTGAAGCACGCCCACCCCGAACTGGTGGCCAGCTTATGTGAATGCGCAAGCAATGTTCTTAAAGGCAATGTACCTCTGTCTCGTGCACAGAAATCCAAACTGTCGCGGTACAAGAAACATCTCAGGGATCTTTCAGATAAACGATTATCCAATAAAAAGCGCAAGGACATATTGGTTCAACGCGGAGGATTTTTGAGTTTGTTATTGAAACCAATCATTCAGTCATTGGGAGGAATGTTACTGGGGGCGGTAACGCAAAGATAACAACTACCATCATGCAGTTTGCAAAGAAAATGGTTCTTATGCCCCAAGATGTGGCCAGAGTGGTTAATGCAGTCAGTCGAGATAAAACTAATTCGAGACTTGATCAATTGGACGAAGCTATGAAAAATACATTAGAGAGAAAGGATTTATCCATCTACGAAAAAGTGGATTTGTATCACCAGAATTTACAACGCTACCTGAATACGGAAAAAACATTGCGGGAGCCTATTGAACTTCGTGTTGCGCATGACAGTACTACATCGACAAACAATCAAAGTACTGATACCCCCTCGGGGAAAATTTCCAAAGTCTTTCCAAAGTCTATCAAGGGGAAAGCTAAAATATTACTGGAACGTATTGAAAGTCATCGCTCAACCCAAAAAGATCCTACGGTGGACTGGAATTCTAAAGGGGAATTACTCTATAAAGGAGAGGTAGTACCAGGCTCAAACATCACCGATTTAATCCTCGACGTATTGCAGTCACGAAAGGACTTTAATCCTAATGGGTGGCAACACTTTATAAGTGGATTAAAGGGAATTAACTTTCCCGAAGCTTTTGTTGGAAATTTAAAACGACGTCAGTTTATGCATCAGTTAAAGGAGATGGATCAATCTAAACTATTTGTAAAAGAATTACCCACACTTCCGAAGAGCAAGAGACGTAGAAAAGTAATATCTTCACCAGCATCTCTCCAAAAGCGTCTTAAATCGATTAGATGGGAAACACTGTAATATATGATTTAGTTAAGTTTATCATTTGCGCCTATATTGTTCGTTAACTTATGTTTAAAGAATGAATGAATGAATCAATCAATCAATCAATGAAATAATGAATGACCACACAAAGCAAAATAAGAAAGTTTCAAGAGCCGCTTGTTTTTGTCACAATTACTGCGCCTTATTATTATTGCCTTATAATCTCAACGTTCTGCATTTCATGTTATCGTTTTATTCATTGATCATGCTTTGTACAATACTTCATAATAAAGGTTAAAGTGGGAAAAAATATGCGATGTCTTAAGTTATATTTACATATTGTGGCTTAACAAAAAAAGGAGTTGATCTTATATCCTCCCCCCCCCCGCTCCACTAGCCCCATTCCGCCCCACCCTCACCCGTCCCACCCTCAGCACACACACACACGCACACACACACACTCTGACCTCTCCCCCACAAAACATTCTGAGTACTTAATATACCCATAAAAAAATCATCCAAAAGGATTTGTTTTACATGTACATCATGATAATGTACTTTCATCGCCCTAGTCCATCTCATCAGTCTCCTCAAACAAACACCGATCGCTTTGATAAAAACGAACACTTAACTATCGTACACATAAAACTATCAAAAGAAAATAATTCGAACAAATTCGAAGACGATAATCATTATGTAAAGATAGATATAACATTTCATTCTGTGTGTTTGTAGTTCCTTAAAATTTCAACTTCTCAAACTTTGTTAGGACCTATTCACTTAAAATCGAACCCATAGGGAACCGTTCTATAATTTTCCAAAATAATGCGCTTGTCATACACGACACGGTAATCCTTGCGTTGACATGTATTTACTATTTTCCTTCGCTTAACATCCCTTGTAATTTTGTTTGGCTCAGTGACAGTCACAATAGGAGAAACCCCATTTTTCCCTACCACCTGTACCATACTCCAAAGAGTGTCAAAATTGACCTTCTTGGCATTTTCGTGGTTTAACGTTATTCCACGAACCTTACACACAGATTTTCCAGAATCTAAGGTATACGCGTAATTTTTGGGACCACCTGTACAAAACGAACTTATAAACCCACCATCTTTGGGATCTATTTCATTAGTTAGATCTCCAAGGTAGTCGCCAATGGGAGGATCCCACTCTCCTGGTTTTGATATGTATATGACACTGTCCGTGTCATAATACAGTACTCTTTCCCCTAAGCGCTGCAGTACTTCATAGAGACGCAACCTCGCATGGCACGTAGTAAATGCTGCAATTACAACATTTACTCTTGCATTTGGACGCGCAAAATCTGTACAGTCTTTGTAGCAAACTTCAACTATATCATCATTAATAAAACGCAAATTAGTAACTTCAGTCTCGTCTGTATCTTTCAATAAATCATAAAGACGTTCAACTTCCGATACCACTTCAGTTTTCTCTAAATCTGATCTTTGTCCGAATTTACCCCAGAAACTGTTTAACATAAGCTTTGAAAGTGCTCTGAGACCAGGATTGTGCTTGATGTTGCTACACTCTAAAAAATGTTTGGTGAAAATTTCCTGGTTAACCATATTTTAACATTATACTGGTTACGCTGAATGAAAA
>WURT03000013.1:1145331-1157596 GCA_009936505.3 Holothuria glaberrima
ATATATATATAACACAGGATACCACTGTTTTAAAAAAAAAACACCATATATAATGACAAAAGTATGACATGTTTCGCAAGCACAGCTTGCATCATCAGGTACAACAACGAGTGATAATACAGTCTACAGTGGTATCTCCTGTGTGTTCTTTATTTCAAGTCTTGTGCTAGGAAGAATATATATATATATATATATATTTATATAAGATTGAAAGACAAATATGATGGGAGTCAACTATTGGCAAAAAGATGGAAAAAACAGCACCAAGTAGGAAGCTTTTGGTTCTTTATTTAACCTTCCTCAGCCTTAAAATGAACTAAGCGTACAACCGTTTAAAGAGGAGCAAACGTAAAAGAGGTATTAAAAGGTAAAAGTTTCAAAAATACAAAATGAATCGGTGGAACAAAACATGATCGACATCTGGCACAATCAAAGGTTAAACAATAGAACAATAAAATAGGCAAAGGAAATAAAAGTAATCATTTGAAGGTAGACAAAGCTAAAAAGGTAGTACTTAAAAGGATTACAAGACAGACTGAAAGGGAGGGAGGGCAAGCAGTTTTCGTAGATAGCTAATTCTCTTCGTGGAAGTGAATTCCTTCCTTTTATTAAGCTCAAAAGGGTGGATAGAACAAAGTTGGGCCATCCAAAATGCTTCCCGTTCGTTTAACAAATAATCAGTCTTAACGGTGCTACGAATTTGATCAATAATACTTGAACGATATTTTTTGAGAATATGTGGTGTAGAATATATATATATATATACCATAATTGAAACGCTTGCTGTATTTCAGCCATAACGTAATGCCTACTGCTTCGTATTCAGCACCCGAGTCAGAAATCTGGCGCCTTCAGCTCTGTGTGCGTCACTGAGTATTTTATAATTTACATAATCTTTCACAACACTAAAACTACCGTATGTATCTAGAAAAAGGTGAAAGAAAATTAATTTTTTACTTTTCTTTGTAAGAATTGTGAACAAGCCTATTCACTGCTGAGTGCTTATTTAGAGTACACCGTACTGTAAACTAAAATTAGGTGGCTGTATCTGCTAGAGGTGTGCTATGATGGTAGCAGGAAGGGTCTTAGCCCTTTGTCAGAACGGATTTCCTCTTGTGAAGGGGTGGTTTCAATGGCCGAAAATGTGCTGTGTCATAGAATAGTATAATATCAGTTTTCTTTCAGTCTTCACTAGTTCGCCCCCTCCCCTTCTCTTGCTATCCTTCCCGTAGGCACTGCAACCTTGTCTGAGTGTCTTCCCTTCGGCTTGCTCCCCTCCCCAACGGTAAACTTTACTATCCCTGTGTTAAAATCTGGCACCATGCCTGGAGTTTGCCGTTTAAAATTTGCATCATTCTGTGAAATTTATTCTAGTGTCTACCCAATCCTCACAAACCCATCTTTTCTCTGCTTGCTCAGAAGCTGTTTGCAAGCACATGACATCTACGGGAGTATCTTATATCCTATCCTTTTTGACTACTCAGTATCTCGAATGAAATTATAGAGGATCATTTAGGTAATATTGTTGGAAGATAACATAAGGCAACAGGAATGAAGACGTGAGTCACGTGACTTTAAGCCGAATTTGCCGTGTACGCCTGAAGAAATTTTCCCTTTATATACAATAATGTGACAAACTTGGAATTACTTGACGTTTTTCGACGTAAACTTAGTATTTGTATAACTATGATCGAAAAGAAGGGTACAATGCTAGAATTGAAAGGAGAAGTAAAGAGGTTAAGGCATTACCTACAAGGAAAACATGGTGTATGTGCCGTACTAGCATATATCTAAAATTACAATGGTTTTGCTCCGTTCTGCCTGGCCTAAAATGTCTTGCAGTTGAGAAATACTTTAGAGAGTCCCTCGATAGAACAAGACAAAATGCATTTGAGCTTCAAAGCAAATAATTCATTTTTACTATTCCTTAAAACAGAACATGTGTAGCACCGGGTTTTCCCAACAGGGAAGGGGGGAGGGCAGGAATCCGAAGCATCGACAAAGTTGACTTGTTGTTGGGAGGATGGTGAAGCTAAGGATTTTCCGGGTGTGAAGTGGGCTAAATCTTTTAGAATTCTATTTGAGTATATTTGAAAATTTTGGGATTGATTGAAAAAATTTGGGGGTTTTTATTGAAGAATTTGCCCTCCTTAACAGCAAAAACAAGTAAGTCGTTAAGCTCCCCCGACTTAACTGGAAACAGTTTTCGCGGAGGGAGGTTGGTTAACTTCCCCGAGGTATGGTCATGATCCTCTGCACCGCATCTGTCGTTACCTCTAGAAATGTTTTGTATTAAAAAAAAAAACACTGAAAGCGACGGTAATTGTGGAAATAATTAGGGTTGCGTCTTTAACAGCCTTGTAGCAAACTTCACAATGATATTCACTTATAGGTTACTATGCAACTACAGTTTCCAAAATCTGCACTTTACGCAAACATAAAATGGGCCTAGTTCCGATACATCTTAAGGTACAATGTCGACTCAAGGGTATGGGCAACCACTAACAATATAAACCTCTCTTTAATCAGTGGTTTTATGAAATCTGCTTAATTTAGCAGAATGTAAGCATCGAATCGTTTACTCTGTTCCATTTGATCATTAATGTTCCCTGTTTTTGAACTTTTATACAAATGGAAATCAGGGAGTACAAATATTCGCCCTTCAAAGAAAAAAAGATTCGTTAAATTGTAAAATGTAGGAGCAGATTTATGAACCCTACATTTATACACCAGCACACCAAGTCAATATTACGACATCGATTTTAAGCAGTGCAGATTCGCTCATAACATTCAAACTTACTGTCAAAGACTTGTCTTTTATGTCTGCAATAAATATGAAACTGTTGGCGATGTTCTTCTTTGAGAGGACATTTAGAATTAAAATTGATGGCCTCAAGACACATTTATTTGTTTCATGTCTTAAGGTGATGGATGAGATGGCATTTTCCATGCCAACTTCGAACCTTCAACGCTTTTGTCAGTTCCTGAACCAATGTGAGGCATATGATTTCTTCGGACAAAGCATTTTGAAGTATCTACTCAGTTTCGGATAAATGTCACAGGATCTGACTTTTTCTTTTTCTGTCAAATCAACAATGTAGTGGTATATGGTTGTTATTTTAGTCCCCCAATTGAAGAAATGAAATCTTCGTTTAGTGCTATGGAAGCGACGCTTGGATTGACCTACATTGATGAGAAAAACCTTTACCTAAACATCGACCTTGACCGCAATGTACCTCTTAGAAATTTAGAATAGACGATATACGATACGACAACGTAGTGAAAATGTACCGGTAACATAAAAGTTTTAGGTAAAATCAAGAAGTTATCCCGAACACCTCCTTACCTTAAGTACATAAAATAGCTTTGTTAATTGCAGATATTATCAGCTGTGTTAATTTTCTTGAACAACTTTTTAGGCTAATCACGTAATACGGATTTGTATCACTTGTTAATTCGTTGAAATACGACAGGACTAAGTGATCTGACGTAACAGACGCTAAGCTTTTCAAAGGTACAAATTGATCGATCTTATCGAACCAATGAGTTCATGCATGTAATGGTATAGACGCATGAAAAGATTCCTATCTGAACGAAAATTCAAATGTCCCAAAGTATTACCGATCGACACGAACAGCTCAGTGTGCGCTATTTAAAGCCCTCGCGACACATCTGCACTATTTGGCAACACCATGTTTTAAATTAATAATTTACAATAAAGCTATATAGAGTATGTCAGCTTAATCTTATGTAATGCTGACAAGTACAATTAATATGCAACAGGAGTATGCCACTTGATGGTGAGATTTGTTTTGTCATACAAAACTATGCCGTTGGACGTTCCAAACGTAAATCAGGGAGAGGCCTATAGACCTTTGAGCAAGAAACTGCATTGTTAATAATTGTCCAAGAAGCAAATTGATCAAGATGTAAACCAATTGACGTTGGTTCTGATTTCGAAATAATTCTAAAACTATGTCGTCCTTTTGGTATACGGTAATCCACATTTTTCAAGTAAATACACTACCTTACTGCCTTACAAAAGGTCTTCTTTTGAATTGTTCCTTGAAAGGACAGGGCATTGGTACACAGTTTCCATGTAAATAGCCGTTAACCCCGACGTCAGTTCAGAGTAGCGTAGGCATCTAAGCTTAAGTTTAAAGTTTAAGGGTCAGGAAGCTAATTGGCTCATTGACAAGCCTATACCAGATTGAGTGTGGAATCCGTGGATTAAAACCGGCGAGATTCGCCTTCTCCTTTCGACTAGTCTCAGAAGTTAACAAGGCAGGCGTGTATTAATCGTTCCAAATCCTGCTCCCGAGACCGCCATTTAACGTCCCCATCCATTGGACGTGAGTGTTTCCCCAGTCTTTAGCGACTTTCCCAAAGGCCGGGAGGGGTAGAGGTTACTTGCTCTGCACCACTGCTCAACAGCTAAACCGAGCAAAGCTCACAACTTCCTGAGTCGGACAACTTAATGAATTGGACAACTTCCTGAAAGCGACAATCAGATACTCAGTTAAATTCGCCAATCTTAACCCCCTCCACATCAATTTGAACAGCTATGCTGAACAAGTAAATTTTGGTTCCCAGAAAATTTCCAAGTGGTTCCACTGGATTTTGATCGGGGACCTCTAGTGTGCAAAGCAGTACACTCAACCAGCAAGCCAACTCCACCCACTCTAACCTGGCAACATGAACAAAGATGACAATTTCAACACGCCCATGCTCAGATTGAAATCTAGAAATTGTAATCTCCACTTCGGGACTGAGAAGCAGATTCCGCCCAAACCGATCGAGATTCTCGGTTTAAACACTAAGCAGGTGATCTGGTGACCACGGACCCGACCTCTGGTTTTCTCTATAATTTCTGTTCCTTATCGGAGTGCAGTTTGTGGTGGGGATTAAAATGCAGCAGTTTTTTCTAAATGATATCAATATAGGCTGCTATGCATTGTGAACTTCCAGCGTTTTTACCTTTGTACCGTGACCTCTCGATCTTGCGTTATACAGCCATTGACTTAGTGTTGGATCAGTTTCATTAGATCTTAAAGGCTCTCTAATCTCACCCCGGCAGTAACAATTCTCTCTTCTTAGTAAACTTCTAGCCCCTCCTCCAATTTAAACAAAACCTGCTGTCTAGTAAACCTCTAAGACAGAGTCACCTTAGTCTGTAGTAGTTTAAGTTGCTGGTAGTAATGTTGTCATACACAGTGTGTGTGAGCTCAATTGGTACCGTAACAAAACTGACTCAACAATTCATTTTTAACCAACCAGAGTGAAACTGTATAAATGTCAGTCAAAGTGCAGTTATCGACTGTATTTAGAGCTCTAGGGCTAGTCCTAAATATGTTTCGGTAGAAAGATGCTAGCAACTACATGGTTTTGGGGGTTGCCGGCATGTCCCCTTTAAGTTTGATTTATTTTGTACTATGCCTGGGTGAGATTTAAGGTGCACTTTTGCAACGGGTATCGATCTCGCCCAGACGCGACCTGGATCAAGGTAACTACTTCCTTGTGAGGCAAAAACCAGTTTCACATTGTGTATACTGCAGTATGACAAAGACCGTGTTTACGCGGTTCCGGGGGGTTTGGTGTATATTCTTACTCTATACGATGCGCGCATCCCCATACACCCCGACCTATACATTTCAGTACAAGTGTCTATATGTCTTACAGGAATAAAATAAGAAGAATACGAGTGAAATTTGAAGACTAGCATTATTCTAAATAATTAGCTCATAGTATAATTGATCTTTCTAATCTAGTGTTTTCATTAATTTCGGTAACTACAAAAGTTAAGGCGCTATATGAACATGCTCTTTGTTTCTTCAACAGTTGACTATGAGTTGCTATTAATAACTTAAGTTTTTATTAATCGTTGTCAAAATCGTGCCTGTGTTGAATTGTGTCAAAGATTATGCCTTTCTTTGGAAACAACTGTGATTGGTCAAACTTTTCGAAGAAAATCCAATGTATCGAAGATCAACCTGCTTTATTAGTGAGGGACAACTTTATATGTAGCGAGTTACCCAACGCAATGATATTTTGTAGTTTCCCTTTGAAGGACAAATCGACGTCCCGCCCTCGTCTCACCACGTATCGAGCAGACGGTAACTCTGCACCAGATCATTTAAGCGCAGCAGTATAGTCAAGAAACGCTGTTTGAAGTTGAGTTCCTCGCAGACAGGGAGACTCACGGCACACCACGAAGCGTCTACCGTTAGACAACCAGAAATCATCAGTAAAATTGGATCTCATTTCGACATTGATGAGTAAAACGTGACCGTGAGCATAAGAAGTAATTAACAATATTTTCACGCAACAAACAGTAGACAAGACGTAAACATCTTCGCCGTCATAATTCACTTGTCCTGTGCGTAGATGGGTGCAAGAGACTCTTTTAAAAAACAGGCCAAGATGGTGCAGCATCACATGATTGATCGATTGGTTTTTTGAAAACAGTCTTGCACGTGTTACCCGATCGCTTTATGCGCACTTACTTAAATGAATGCGCCTATGTCAAATAGAGCTTTTTAAATTGTAATGGATGGATGGATGGGGCATATTCAAGCACATTGCGGTAAATGCACTTAACCAGATTCCATTGAGGAGAGCTTTGATACTTCAAGCGCAAAGTCGATGTCCTCAACTTACAGTCGAGGTGGAATTTACCAGTTACTGTAAACTGTGACCATTGTTATTTGTGATTAAGTTTGAAGTTATCTTTACAGTTTACAGAAATAAAGTACGACTGTGCGATGGACAATTTGTATGTATGTAATCCAAAATCACACTTTAATCTTTGTTATCAACATGTATATTGCCACGATAGATTGTAAGTGCCGAGTGCAAGCCAGTGGTAGGGAAAATCCATCAATTATGATAATTGTGTTCTTCAAAATAACAAGCCAATTTGGGTGAAATTACCTTACTTGTAACATTTCTGATGATTCTCAATGCCTTACGGGAACCTTACTAAAGTTAAAACCAAAAACAAATTTGTTTACTATTATCTATCTTCTGCTTCTTCGGGTATTGTGTTTGAAATTACTCATCAAACTGCATTTTCAGTTCATTACAATGATGATTGGGATTTCTTCTCCACATTAATTGCATAAATATCACAGGGATGGTTTGCACAAGTGAGGATCAATTCAACTCCTATTATATAAAAAGTTCCATGTGGATGTACTAACTAAGACGAAATGTTTCTACAATTAAGGAAACGTGACGATCACAAACATACAAGTACAAACATTACTTGCTGTTCTCACTAGGCCCGTAGCTAGACAAGATGTTGAATGGGGCAGGATAGCTTCTATTTTTGCAGGGGAAAAGATATAACAGAATGTTGTAAAGGCACTAGTAATATTATATCAACATATTATGGGGACTTTTTCCATGGATCCCTCTTACATCCATTCCCTTTTGACTTAAGACCTAGTGTTTAATGGATGTTGTGTAGATGTGGAATCAAAGACGACACAATCAGAAAACGGGATAACGCACCTAGATTCAATAATGTAAAGCAACTAGCTGCTACGTATGCAGGGTCATAACAGTTACGTTGCGAAAAGAATACAAACGTCCGCTTTAGCATAGGGTATCCGTCAATGATTCACGTATTAATGAGCCCATGTGCGTATTTGCGCCCTACCCTCACCTCAAACTACCAGGCTATCATGCACCTTAAATGAGAGGCAAGTCCGATCCCTGATGTGACCACTCCGGAATAATAAATGAAACACTGGCGGGGCTCCTTGTAACAAGATGACTGAAAACATAAACATTTTTTTGTATGAGCACACGTTCCGATACATTCTTCAGAAAAAAAGGTTCAAGAGTGGATAAATGGTTATTTATGTGCCGTAAAACACATGCAGATTTTCTAACTATTGGATGCCTAATATAATGAACGCATGAATGTGTTCTGCTGAACCAGTTCGAATCATTTTTGTGTTGTATTCTGAATTGAGTTTGTTCCTCACAAGAACCCCCTAGAGGCTGATGAATGGTTTTAGCTTAAAAGTAATGCAGTCAACATGTTCCATTAAGATGTATCAAATTCATGCTTCAAAGGTTTAAATTCAGGCAATCTTTGCTGTTGCAATCATGTGCCCCATGCATGACGGTATAATAACCTGTCTACTTGTATTATCTTTCGCTTATATATTACCAACTTCCACGAAGATGAATTATCTACTCATTCCCACGTCAATACAATTCTTATTTCATCAGAGTATAGTCAATGTCAACTTCGCTAAGACAAAATTTGGACTTTTCAGCTCTACATTTTCGACAAAAAATTAGAATAAGTAACTGGGACTGAGCTTTGTCATCACCAGAGTGGCTGATAGGTAACCTTACTTCGTATTAATGCTTCAAAATCAGGTTAAGATTTATTTAGTGGGAAAATGTTGATTCTGTCTTATAATTACTCCTTTCCTTAACAATATATTGAAATGATCTCATAAAAGAATATACACTTATAAATCTTTAGTACACGATTCATAAACTACACTGCGAATTGTAATGTGTTAAATAAAGGATGTATGACGTAAGGAATTATCTATCAAGGGTTTTTTACGGCTTATTGCTATTGGGGTATATGAGTTGTCGTGTGCCAATTACATCACATTTTTTCTCATGGGACCTCCTGCAAACCATATGGTGTCAGAATTATTTAATAGGGGTAGAGTAGTGTGGGGAAGGTAAAATGTGTGACGCTAGTGGAACGAAATAAATACGAGTACTGGACAGATTTTACTAGTATAAGAATGCGGCTGTAGTTGTAAAAAGTGCACGAGTACAAATCCTCCCTTTAGTTGAGAGTATAAGACTTAAGTATCAACTTATAGCTAATTCGTGACGTTTAGAAGAGGTCTACATGAGTAAGCGTCCAAACAACACGAAGTTATACAAACGAATGCGCAATCATTCCCCAAACAAGCATTTAAGTAGAAATATTACAGTGAGTACATACTCAAGATACAAATATTAATGTAGTAGAGCATGCAGATGAATGTACTACTTTTCTTGTTTTCCTTGAAAAGCAAAGCAGACGATATAAGTGTTCGGTCGAAAGTCAATAGCTACTTATTGGCTAAAAATCGGAAATAAATGTCAAAATTAACAATCCGTGTTGTAGTTATCCGCAAACGGTTTGTCGTAATCTGTGGCATTACAAACCACTTGGCTTTATAGAACAAGCAATATAAAAGACTGTTTTACAGACAACTTCAATTTAGGGCAGTACAGGTACTACACAGTTTCATAAAGTATGGATATGTTTTCAATTAGCAATAAGACAATTTATTGGGCCACTGAATTTACAAAGTCATAAATGAGACAGGCTTTTGTATGTGAGTAAGGAAATAAATTCGTGGATTTAGAGAGAACTTGATCTTTTACAACGTCATAAACGAGGATACAGGCAGAGAGGTATGTTCTATTAGCTTTTAGGGATCGGATCCGGAAACTTGCAAGAATCTTGGAAAGACGAGATGGCTTAACAAGTAAATTAGGGCACAAGGATTTTCCCCTTTTATTGGAGGATGAAAGGACAGAGCATTTAAATACTAAGATGAAGACGATTTTTTTTATGTAGGCCTACATTAAAATTACTAAAAAAGTTAAAAGAAATTGTACGGTACATCTGCAGGCCAACATTAGCTGAAACTGACTGAAATGTGAGTTTTCGTATAGTACTACACCTTCTTCTCATCGCCTAGACTCTGTATACGCCGACAGCGGTCAGTTTGACCGAGCTTGGAGCACAATAGCAAGTAATCCGTGGCCCAGAAGTGTTGTTATACTTTGAACGGAACAACAGGTGAACTTATTGAGCCTATTTGAAGAGAATTATGAGATGAATGGCATGTGTGTTACCAATGCTGTTGAATAGAAATATGTATTACACGGATTTGGGGTCTTTTACATGAAGGAAGAAATCCCTGAGGTTGAATATTTTACCTCCTTCTTTTTCACTTTTGAATTAAACTAATCATTAAATACAACTTATTCCAAGTTTTGTATATGTTTTCTAAAGCTTTATACAAACCTTTTGGAACCCTGATTAAATTGAAGTACATTCCTTTTTGATGTTATTTGTTTTGAAGCAACCACATACAATGTTTAGACAATAAATGATGAAAGAAGTCGTATACATCGACAATATTGTCCAAGAATATATCTTCATCGGACAGATTAATCAAGTTGTTACCTTTAGGCTTAGACTTCTACGTCATAGCTTGTTTACTGTCTCCGTGGTAAACACTTAAGAATATTATACCGTAAAATTACTGGAACGTGGGTGTGTTTGTGAGCCCGTTGAAACATGACTAAATGCTTTGAACGTGTAACAATAAGTACTTCTGTAAAATGGACTATGGTAAAACAAGTTAACACAGGTATCACGCGGTGCTACACATGTGGGTTAAAAAGCGAAGACACTTCAATCAAGTATGGTTTTTCACTGAAAACCCTAAAATCGTAGCTTATAATTAAGTTTATCTTCAGGTTATATCATTCCATGAAGCTGACTGCTTTTTTCCACCCTCTTCCTTTCCTTTTATATACTTCACATTGAAAATGTGTCACATTTTTAGCGTCATCCGTTAACGAGGCACAATCCAGCAGCAGCAGCCACATTTGAAAACATCTTACACTGACGTGCAAACCATCTTTGCATATTCTTTACGATCTTTTTCCCATCCTTGACTTTATGGTGTTTATTCCTAAGTCTTTTTAACATGTGAAAATCTTGTTTCAAGCAAAAGCTGAATGACATTTACCTTTTCCGTGTATCATTTAAGTGTTGCAACTTTACTCTTTGAGAGGATCATACATGTTTTGTTGACATAGACAGTAAAACGTCAATGCATTCATCTAAGTTACATAGTCTAACATTTTCATGCTATGAATATTTTGTTTTTCCTTAAGAAGCATTTGAAATTTATATTTCATACGTTTTAGAGAGCATCACAATCTATGTAACCAAGTAGGAGATTAAATCAAAACCAATCATAACAATTATAAATGTTGAGTTAAATCAGTTCCAATATCGGTAAAAATCGCCTTCATGATGTTTTTATATCTTTTTTACTAAACAGTAAACTTTAAGTTTTGCATTAAGTCTTATGTTTAGGGCAGTCTTCTTAAAATTTAACACGAAGATAGTGTACCATTTACATGTAATATATTTTTTTGTAACTCCAGCATGAATAACTTTGCAAGACCGCCGGGATTCCGTCAGATAAAATCTTGTATTGATCACAATTTTTAAAGGCCAAAAGTAACTAACGCTAGTGGAGCTATACTATATGCTTCTTACAAGGGAGACCAGTGTCATGCCCAAGGTGTTTAATATCCGAATTCGGGGAAACTCCTGCTTGTGAACGTTTGTGTGGATAAGGTAATAAAATAGAACTTTCAATAGCTAGGGAAATAGAGAAAGTCCTTTTATGAAGGATAAATCTCCTACTACCCTTCCCCGCTTATATCAAACCCCAGATATTGATGTTTTCATACAAGTCAACAGCTGTTGAATATCTCGACAAATGAGTGAACGAAGGCAGTAGGCCTACTTCACTAAAAGAGTTCAATGATCTTTAAACTGTGCCCTAATCCTTTCCAGCCTGCTTTCTTGTCCTGTTTTGAACTCACATTAACGGATCCAATTAGTTGTAGCTGCACCTATTACAAATAACCCAGTGGGCATCACAGACCACCATATTGATTTGATTGAGACAGGTAGCTTGCAGCAATTACGTGGGGTAAACGTTTTGTTTGACTGAGGGGCTTGTATAAGCGAAAAGTTTAGAATAAAGTGATATAAAAAATAGTAAAGTTCCGGGAGTTTTGGACGATCTTGTGCCCCTTTTATTTGATTTTGATATGAAAATGATCGTAGAATTCGTGTATACAAATGCTCTGTAGACTATGCATTTTAGATCCATTCACCCGTACACAAAGTGACCAATCAATGTAAGTAGGGCAGTGGTACAAGCCGCTTCTTGAATACGTCCTTACCATACGTGCATAGGTGAAGTATTCAAAACACATGCTCTCCCCGTAAGCTTTCAATATGGTAACCTGAACAAACCATAACGTCACGAAGAATTGATTTACATAATGCAACACTACTATTAGGCATCAAGTGCCTTATGGAAGTTTTGCACTTGCAGGGTGGGGAATGGGCTTATTCGACTATGGTATCGGAATTTTAGAGATCATGCATATCTGATAAAGGTTATCTGAGATT
>WURT03000013.1:1157696-1172410 GCA_009936505.3 Holothuria glaberrima
AGTAAAAACAGGTAATCATCATTCACATATAGAAATCGTAACGAAGAACTATCCAAACACCACATGAACACAGCCCTGTAGCATGATACCATGGGATCGGAAAATGGAAACACTGAAAATGAGTTTTTCTCGATAACATCCTCTTGCAATATTGTGCAGAATAAATTGGGAAGAACTTTTTAGTGTTTTTAGTTTGGGACATAAAAATTGCACAAAAACTCTTTTTTATGCTTGATATATTTTTTATAATTTAAAAAATATTAATTTGAAATTTTGAACCACGAATCAAAAAAACTGAAAAGGTCTTGAGTTGGCAACATTTTGCTTTGGAAATTGGGAGGTGCGCATTCTACATTAGCAATCAGCTGATATCCAGTCGTCTTTCTTCGAATATGCCTGCGCTCATGTCAGCAAGTGAAGGAAATTTGAAATATATTCTTCTTAATGAAGGTTTCATTTGGTCCACCAGGTAAAGATTATCTGTGGTATTTATATGTGTACTACCCATATGTTAAGGGTCAAATGGCTACTACTGTTCCCCTTAAAGAGAATCTGACTGGGCAGTCTTCAGTATAATGAGTGCAGTATCTTGAATTACTTCATAATAGACAGATGTCATTTTTGGTTTCGATGAAAGAGAAACCTATGCAGTCATGATGGCGTATGTATGTGTGTGGACCCAACATTTCAGACAAGGTGAGGACATTTTCTATTCAAGATGAGGTCCTCAGGTGTCAGAACAATAGATTTCAGAGGTCATCAGGTGTCGAACAATAGACAGTCTATTGTTAAGGTTAGGGTTAAGGAAGCAAACACAAAGGAAAGAACAATGATGTCCTCTCCTTGATAGGAAAAAAACTTGCATGTATGTTTGTGTAAGTGTGTGTGTGTGTGTGTGTTTGTGATGCTTAGCTTGTGTGCACGATATCTCAAGAAGGAAAACTGACAGTTCTCAAACTTGATACATAGATGCCCCATATTGAGAGGAAGAAGCCTATTGTTTTTGGTGGGGATCAAAGGTCATCTGGGGTCACAGGGGATCAAAATCTGAAAAACTTGTGTGCACAATATCTCAAGGTAGGAAGCTTGGATGAATTTCATACTTATCTGGGGTCACCGGGGGTCAAACCCTGAAAATCTTGTGTACACGATATCTCAAGAAGGGAAACTTTGACAGTTCTCAAACTTGGTACATAGATGCCCCATATTAAGAGGAAGAACCCTATTGTTTTTGGTGGGGTCAGACGTCATCTGGGGTCACCGGGGTCAAACTCAGAAAATCTTGTTAACACGTTATCTCAAGGTAGGGAGCTTGGATGAATTTCATACTTAGTATGTAGATGCATTGTGGTAAGAGGAAGAACACTATATTATTATTAGCAGGGTCCAAAGGTCATCTAGGGTCACCAGGGTCAAAGCCTGAAAACCTTGTTAACACGATATCTCAAGGTACAAAGCTTGGATTGATTTCATACGTAGTATGTAGATGTGTTATGGTGAGAGGAAGAACCCTATTGTTTATGGCGGAGGTCAAAGGTCATCTGGGGTCACTGGAGGTCAAAGCCCAAAAACCTTGTTAACAGGATATCTCTAAGTAGGAAGCTTGGATTGGTTTTGTACTTAGTATGTAGATGTGTTATGTTAAAAGGAAGAACCCTAAAAAGGAAAATTTCCCAAGAGTTCCCAAGATCTTCATCTCGGGTCACCATGGGTCAAAAAGCAAAAATTTTCAAAAATTTACAAGATCGTCATCTGGGGTCTGCAAAGGCCAAAATGCAAAATTTCCCAAGAATTCCCAACATCAAATATGAACACAAAACTGTATTTTCCCAACACCCTAAAATAGCATTTTGCCAGTGACTGAAAGAAATGGGATAACATAGCATTATTGCGAATATACCATATACAGCATGCATCATCGAAACCTCAATGCATTTTTGCATTCTGGTTGAACATGGAGGTGAATTCTTGAACATGGAGGTGAATTCATTCATGAATTGTATGTTGAGGAATGTTCCACGGGATAGGTATGGGAGATTAAGGGTTGCTTAGTGTATGTGAGAAATAAAACAAAGAAATGTATGCTGTGCTTAGCATTGGATGGGAAACATGGACATACTCAAAAAGCATTAAATCCTTTCAACAAGTAAGCAAGCCATTGCTCTTACCATTTTCAGAACTGGAACTTTGTAACATAGTTGTGATATTACATGGATGAAAATGTGTGCGATCCCCTTGTTTTAATTTGCAAGTACTGCAGTGGAGAGAGTGTCCAGTTTTTACTAGCCTCTTTCCCAAGAGTTGGGACTCGGGAGAGGTGCTAGACCTTGCACTGCTTAACATATAAAACTGTACTGTAATTGCAGATATAGTACCAGAAGTTGACAAAACAGTGCAACAGTGGTGCTACTTAGGAAGAAAAGTAGGACAGGATGGGCAGTATGAGATTCTTAGGTCACAAAGTGTGATGCAAGTTGGAAATGTTCAATGTATCAAAGCAATAATCAATCATGGGAAATGGACTATTTGCATAACAATAGTACACAATACTGTTGCTCAGTGAACATTGCAATAAGATTTCAGTCAAGTACAAAATGCACTGTTTGTGTAAAGTTAAATCTGAAACAATCCCATTTCCTGCTTTCATCACATGACTGAGCAGTCACTATTAATTTTTCTTCCAAATGAGGAAGTGCTGTTGTTAGTACTTGCAAAACAAGACTATTAAAATAGGTTTGAATTATTATTGGTGCATAAGTACTGTGATGAAATTACTTAAAAACTACAGTAATGTACATCAGCCTAATAACCTGTTACACCCCCCTCCCCGTCTTTTGTTATGTTTACCAGGGGTTCTTTTTTCTCCAAATTAAACAAATACCATGCTACTCAAAAATTGTCACATGATCAAAGAGCGTTTCACATCATAATTGAGAATGAAGCGAAGTGGGTAAATTCAAATTCATGCGACCTCATTGAGACTTAACTTTTGTGGAAATCTTAAAGGGGCTCATTGTGTTTAAATTGACTATTTTGTGACCAGTTTGAAGGAAATTATTTCATGACAATGTTTCTAATTTAGCCTCATTACTCATGTATCACTTACTATAGTTATCAGAAATGTGAGAAATTGTAGTTTTTGTGGACAGGGGGGTTGCATATGATTAAAACCTTATGGTGAAAAGTGTCTGGTCACAAATTTGCATTAAATAATTTTATTCATTAATTACCCTATCATTGCCATTTCAGTTGTGTGTCAGATATGCAGAATCTCTTAGTTTGACCATTTACCATCAAGATGCGAGTAAAACTCAGCAAGTGTGAAAAAAATCATGAATTTTGTGAACCAACTCAATAAGCCCCTTTAAACCTCACCTAAAGAATTATTGTAACTTTTTTTAAGTAGTTTGTAATAGAAAGGATATACTGTATCCCCCCCCCCACACACACACACACTTTTTAGAGATGCTTCCACCATTATTTTACATGAATGTACATCTTCCCTCAGACAAGAGTCTTCAGTCTTCAGTAATAAACTTCAAAAAGACTAAGAGTGCCACCACAGAGTACACAATCAACAGTTGAAAAGCCAACAAGGGAGACACAACCACAAGAAGTGCTTATCCATGAAATACATTTTAAAACAGATATATGTACTTAAAGCAGGCTTTCCTTAAGGCTTCAAGCTGTCTCTATTTTCAAATGGCAAACAGTGGATATTTGATTAATCCAACTTTATCTTTCAAGTGTTTAAAAGGTCAATATAAAGATAAATTCATTAACAATAAAAGACTGCTGTAGATGATGTCATAAACAGAGCTGATAACTGACTTCATCTCTGTTCTGGGTTTTATAAAGAGATGTTGCAACAATGAAGATTACTCAACCTGAGCTTGTCAAGTCTTGTGACTATTTAACTGTTTTTAAATTTGAGCAATAAGCTTATCTGTAGGTGTGATGTATTGTAGGTTTTACTGTCATGTGTTTAAACAATTCCATGCTTAGGCTGGTGTTAAAGGCCTTTTAATGTTTGATTATTATTACCATTTGGTAAAGTCACTTGGGAAATTGGGAACTTGTTTAATATCATGTTGCTTCTATAATTTGAAGATTGTATTAAATCATTTTATCATGAGGTTCAATATTTGTGAATGGAAAGAAAGATAATGATTAAATGCACAGCATAGTGTGAAATGGTCATTGGTCATTCCACACTATTGGGGTACAAAAGTGTGACAAAGATGGTGAAATCTGAAGTTGTCTAAGATAAAAGTTTTGTGGTCCTTTTTGGTTTGGCTGGTAGTCTCAATTTTTTTTGTGATAGTGGGAAGATAATTTTCTTCACCTATCATCACTTTTTGGGTGAAATTGCGTGCTTGATAACGTTCATAACTAGGACAGACTTGTAATCTCTTTGTTTTTGAAAGACTTAAGCAGAAAAATATATTAAACCTTGTATTCACTAGAACTATAAATAATAATACACATTTTTATTGAATTTCTGTTACCAGTGGAAAAATATGGACTGTATGGGAGATGTTTGTTAACGTACGTAACGAGGACAGAATTTCTGTCCTTGTTACGTACGTAATATCAAATTATTTTCATATAAAATTATGCTCTTGAAACATTTGAGTGCATTGTAACACAAGTTTTAATCTTTAATGAAATGTGAATTTGTGAAATTTGATACATTCATAGTTAACAAATGTTTCCCCATGTACCTATATTAACATTATGATACATCACAGGCTACGCCTGTAGGTCATGGTTACGTACGAACATAGGACATGACTTCACCTTAAAGGCTCCCAGATTCTTGTTGTAAGCAAACAGATAAAGGAAAGCACACAAACCAGTAACAAATGTGACCTTCTGTGAACTGATGCAGTTTTATCAAATTCCCTGGAAATTTGTATCCTATAGGCTGGTAAACATGATAGTCAGGTACGTAATGATGAGAGGACAGGCATGTTACGTATGTAAACTAACTTAGTCTGGAATCAGCTATGATGTGTTTACTGCTTGAGTGATTTCACTTTTTATACTTCACACAACAATGATCAAGTGTTACATCATAATTTTAGATCTGGAAATCTTTTCTAATAGTAATAATATCAATTACTAAGATTCCATATCCAGAGGACAGATCAAAGTCCAAATTTTACTCCAAATTGCTGATTAGATTTTGAGGTGTTATTGTGCCTCTAAAATTTCCACTTTTCATATAACATTCATTTAGTACATTTGTACATTTTTGAATGGAGACAAAAAATTGCATCAGTCATATTTGTAAAGGTCTTTTTTTACATTGTAAATTTGCACCACATCTAATGTCACACATAATAGATGAAAAAAGAGGGCAAAATAGCTCTGAATTCACCAAGAACAGCCTTAATACAAATTGGAAGATCATGAAATTGTCTTTATTATCTCTCTGTAGTCCTTTAAGGATGGTAAACTATAAAATCATCAAAGTACACACATATTTTGCAAAATATCATCAAGGCAAACTGGCTGTACCCCTTTAGTGTGGAATTACCCTCATGTGGTGTATCTTTTTGATCTACACCAGTGGACAATTTTCTCTCTAAGTTTAAGAACAGTAACTTCACAAGTACTGTCAACTTGAAACCACAATACTTAACTTACAGTAGCCTACATCCAAGAGACAGGAAACCACTATGCCTTTCGGTTTTCTGGTTTGCAGAATTTTCATGGGGTAGGAGGTAGGAGGTAGTATTTTTGTGGAAAGTGATATTTTTGTGGGTTGATGTAGATGAAGGCTGTGTTTTATCTAGCAACACTTACTATTGTAGCCTTTGCACTGATAATACATCATAATTAATTACATACCTGTGCATGATCATGCATGACTGTAGCCTGTGTTTGTGGTAATTTGAAGACAGATGGAAAATATAATGCTGATCATTGGAGTTGCCCCTCCCCCCCAGTCTAGATGGGAAAGGTCTGCCATGGTCCTTTCTTTCATACAGCAATTTCCTACAACATTTCTTGTTTTTGGAAACATAATGCTCAAAACTACACCTTACCTGTAGTATGTAGTATTGAAACATTTGCTCCTTTATGGGTGGATAAGAATGGATCATGGCATAAATAGCTTTACTGAGGGTTGTGTGAGGTAATGATACCATTTTGAAAGTAGAAGTTACAGAAAATATCTCACAAGATGATTAGGAGCAAAGCATATCCAAACCGTATCCAAACAATATTGGTGTCCGTTTGTGTGTATTTTTGCACTGTGCATAACATCTTTCCATATGACTATGATTTGGCAGAGTTCCAAGATCCAACTACCAATAATTTTTTTTTTTGTTTCTCCACATGTAGGCTGATATCTGCCACGCCTATCAAATTCTTCACAAGAACGGAATCCCAGATGAGAGAATAGTTGTGTTCATGTATGATGACATTGCCAATAATGAAGAGTAAGTGCCTGTTTTGAGAAACCCACTTGTTTGGCGACAGTCATTGAGAAAGTATGTAACATCTCAATGTGAAAGTGTATTGAGGGCAGTATGCAGCTCAGTCTTACTCTTTTACCTTTCTCCCAGCTTCCAGTTGATGATTTGTGAAGAATCTTGAAGAAAATAGTTTGGATACAGCAGTGTCTTTGAATGTTTCAGTTACTTTTCATTGAATTATTTGTGAAAAGAATGTTTCATTTTATGCATGTATGAAACGTGGGGTGGGGGAGGGTGGGGAGCGGGGTAGTGGTGTCAAGTTATAGAACAGGAAGCACTGTGCAGTGTTTGCTACAATATGAAATGCTATCGAGATACCTGTAAAATGGCATTTAAATCGGTAAATCTGATATTATGTTTCCTTGTGTGAAGGAATCCTACTCCAGGTGTGATCATCAACAAACCAGATGGCCCTGATGTGTATGGTGGAGTGGTCAAGGATTACACAGGTGAAGATGTAACTCCAGAAAACTTCCTGGCAGTCTTGACGGGGAACAGTTCGGCTGTGACAGGAGGCTCTGGGAAGGTGCTTCAGAGGTAGGAGATCATAACAGACAGTAACTATACAAAACATATATGCTAGTCATAAACTCAAGTATTAAAATAGGCTTGAACAGTAAAGTTGATGGTGATGTATTCAACCATTGAAGAACAGACAGTAGAATCTACAGAAAATGTTGGTTATTTCCATTTTTCATTACTTTTGCTGTTTTGTACAGTATGCTTAATATTTGAAATGGTAAGATGATGAGAGCAGGTGGTCTTAGTGTGTGTTTATCCCCATGAAATGTATGACCTTTCTCTTTTGGGAAAAAGTACAGCTGTACTGAAGTGTCACATGACTAGAAAAGGGTGATCTTATTAAAGAGAACTAGTAGTACAAGTAACAGTATCACTGTGTGATACTGTTAATAGAGCCGCCAGGAGGGAATTTACTAGAATGGCACTTAAAGTTGAAAATGACAGAAACCACCCACTTCATTTCCCCCTCACTGACCTTTTGACCAAATCAAAAAGAAATCTTAGAAATCCTTCTTTTTTGCCAAAATACAGGATACAACTTTTTAAGAATTCCTTCCTTTATCGTGCTGCAGTACTCATCCAATCAGAGAATTTAGAACCTTTATTGTAGTTTTAATCAGTGCAATCTTTTCATATATTAACCTTTTAATAATCTTATTCACTATTTTTATTCACTATTTTTATTCACATATCTGTTTGTAAATTATTTTATCATTTGTTGTAGCCTTTTTGATCTTTGATTGTTTTTGTACTCCTGTTTATGAATGCTTGTCATTTATACTGGTTTTAATACATGAAATGAAATGAAAAAGATGGGATTTTATGACACACCAACACGATTGTGTTATATAGTGTCACCTAGAAAAGAAAAAGGTGCAATGTTGGGGTACAATTAACTAAAATTTGGGGTCAAATTCCACTAAAAGGTCCAGGCAAATGCAGGAGTCATGACAGTTTGTCTGCAGGCCATTTGATCTTAGACAATTTTCACTTCTGGTGAGGTTGTTTGTATCAGAGGATTAGTTGTGTTCTGTAATCTGCACATGACTTGCCTTTTTTACTTTTACTGTCTACACAGAGCATTATTACTGTAGCCTTCCACTGTAACTGTATTGAAGTAACAATGCATCTTGTTTTGTCAAAATACAAACCCTTCTGCAGACTGCTTTAATATTATACCATCAGTCAATTATGACAGCTTGTTAGGGGGACAGCTCTCATCATACTGATTCCAGAATCATTGAAGATACTGTAAGCTAGTTTCAGAAGTGTTGTGGTGATTCTCGTCTGTTTTAAAAACAGTTCCAGGCTTACAGTACCTGTGTGTTGAAAATTTGAATTGTTTTCATGAACCACTGTCATTCATTTAGCTTTGAACTTTCAGTCATACAGGAAATAAATTTTTTAACTCTGGCTGGTTTCTGCAGACTTGATATTGTAAAACTTTAAGAACACAAGTACTTTGTACCCTACTAGTTCCTTTTAAATTTAGTGTGTTGCATCTTCAGGACATCAGATTAAAGGGTCAGTTTTCTTGTGCATGATGTTGAAATCCGACTAAGTTTTTGAGCTGCCTCTTCATTTTAAAGAATTAAGTCTTCCAAAACTCCCAGACAGAGGTTTACAGGCCTGTACTTTAATACCCTTATGGTCATATTTGCCGAGGAAATTGCAGAGTGTGATGTGTTAAAGTGCAACCACCAGTTGTGAATTGTAAGTTTCCCCAAACCTAAATTGTATGTACGAGTGATGAGTTTCTGCCTTTAAAACTAATAATGGTGCGATCAGGAAGTACCTGTACAGGATGGTTTTGCTTTCAGTATTTCATCATTTGGTTGGTTTTGATGTCTAGAACATGTGACTATTATGAAATAGTTAAAGGAAAGTGAAAGTGAAGCTTATGTTTCTTTCATATGTCAAGAAAAGTTTTCTTCCTTGGGTAGGATAAATTGTAAACAGTAATCACAACATTTTGCAAGTTTAATTGTTTCTCAAGTGCTAATAAAAGATCTCAAGTGATGACTTTTCTCTCATGGATCACCCACCTAGTGACCTAATTTTATATTTGCTAGAGGAACTCCCAGGGCTATTTCTTTTTGTATGGAGAAGTTTAGTTTATTTATCCATGCCTTTTGTTTATTCTTTCCAAAAAGAGTTTCCTTTATGTTGAGTCTTCAAATTTTAAGATAATAGTGATTCCTGAAAATGGTATCACTAATGTATCCATTAAACCAGTGGGTGGAGAAGGGCAATTAATGTTAAGCATCTTGCCAAAGAACATAATGTAAAGACTCCAGACACTAGTCAAACCAGTCGTCAGGTCTCAGTTCCAACACTTTACCTGGTAGTCCATCATGCACTATTGTAATAATAAATCATCAGATTCATTTGGGCCTTATTTGTTAAATATGCACAGATAGTCTAAAGCTGGAAGAAGTGTTTATTTCCAGAGAAGCAAGTCAAATTTCCCACACTCCTTTACATGTTTTTATGAACAAAAAAGCCTAAGTTTCCTCCCCCTGCCTAAATTTCTTCCTAAGTACAAAAATTTCCCTGCAAGAAATTTCCCAGAATCCTGACTTTTCCCACTTTTGAGTAACTATTTGGATCACTGCAATGTCCCATTTGGACATGGATTCAAAGGTGTGAAATATGGAAAGCTTCTTTGTTGTAGATATCTTTCCTCAACTTGTTGTTACTGACATAGATTATATCTTTCCTGTTAATTGGGGCCAGTTGTTCTACCCCTTTAAATTAGCTGTAACTCTTCTTTTAGGTACAAGTTTATTAAATTTGAGATTTTGAACTTGCACAAAACTTGGACCGGACGTCGACCGAAAAAGTCTCCCTTATGTATTTGTTACTTATCCGTTAAACTTCTGTTTTATCACTTTCTCATGCGTTTGTCATATGGGACTTCTCCGGTGATTGCTATTGCTCACCGGATCATTACCGGACAACGAATGGATTAAACGTAGAAGTACAGTATCTATACCAGATGTTCAACGGACACTAAGGCATAAGTAACGGAAGCATAAAGGAATAGAACTGACAATGAATGGATAGGTAACGTATGTTTAACTGAAGAAACGAAAAAACATGGGCAAAGAGACGTACAAGGAACGGACATAGACCGAAGATGCAGCGCACTTGCATCCTGTCCCCTCCTATTAAAACTGGGGAGAGGTTCCTCCACTCCTCATTCTGCTCCTGCAACCTCTACTGTCACCACCTACTACAACCTACTACAAAGCAAACATCATGGACCCTTCAGAAAGATTTAAGCTTGAGACCACAGTGTTAGTTTTACAAGTCCAGGTGCATGTCATTGAAGCCAACATCAAATACTAGGAATATGTTAAGAAGAGAAGGAAGAGGAGGGTTCTGCATAAATGGCTAGGTCCGGAGAGAAGACGGCAGTTTGGTCTCTATGACCAAATAATGCAGGAGCTGCGAAGGGAAGACCAAACGTCTTTCATCAACTCCATGAGTATGCCCCCTGAAATGTTTGATGAGATGCTGTCTTCCTCTTTCCTCTCTTTTTCCCTTCAGCCCTTTGGCATGTTGACTTCTTGATGTTCACCGGTAAGAGCTCGAAGACTTCTGATTTAGGGTCTCCGAAGGCCCAGGCTCTCTACCTGGTACTCGTCAGTCACCTGTCTGTTAGCAATACGTTGTTTCAGTTTATTCTCTGTTTGTTCTCCGTTGCTTCACTGGTACTAGTCTGGTCTGTCCGTTAGTTCTCTGGTACTCCTACGTTTTGTACATTCTTTATCCGTTAATTGTCTGTTGTCATTTCGTTCACATCCATTTTGTGTTCGTTAGTCAGTCCATTGTTCATCCGTTCTTGTCCGTTCCATGTCCATTTGTTGTTCGTTTTAACCGTTCATCTTCTGCTACTTTGCAACCCCCGAGATGCAATCGCAACAACTTTTGCCAACGGATATGACTGGATGAGTGTTTTTCACGTGCACTCTGTCCGTTTGTGCAATCCGGTGAGATGTGACAGAGCCATATCATTTAGTTTTTCTTTCAAAATAAGTTTGGGGCGACTGCTTATTCCCTTTAAGCTGTTTACACCAATTGTTAATTTCTGAGTGTAACTACAAGTTAACATTCTTTTTTATCTTGATGTGAGGGCAGAATTTTTCTTATACCTGCTCCAATAAATGAGATAATTTGTGCCTTGCTGTACCTCTTTTCTGTGTTTGAATAATTAGTTATCCTTTTATAGTTACCTTTGGAACCCATTTTCCAGAAATTATTTACATTATGGATTAAATATTCTTAGCTGAGATTAGTTTTATGAGTTTTACGAACATTATCTAATTCTGTGGTAATAGTCTGGGACTGTTAATTCTCTTGGTATATGTGTTAAGTAGGTATTGCAACCAGAATGGTTTTCATTTGAAATGAGTGCCCCATAAACATCCTTGAAAGTAAACCAAATTCTTTAAAAATAGAAAAATGATTTGCTCTATCACCTAATAAGTAATAGGTCTTATGCACGTGACATCACAGCTTCATTAAAACAGAAACGTGCCTGCTAAGAAGACATGCACGAGCATATGTAGCTATGTACAGCCAGTAGCCCAGTAGTTAAGCATGTTCTTCAAGATGGCAGCCAATAAACAATTGACAAATTAAAGAAAGTTTCATTTTGGGATTCCAGAAAGAGAAAGCTTTGAAGTGACTCTCAAATAATCTTGGCAGAATGATGGCATCTTTGTCATTAAGGGACTCTAGTTAGCACACTGTTCATCCTGCAGTATCAATACCACACACTGCAGCTTAGCTGATGCCCAGCTTTACATAGACCAGGTTTCTCATCAAGAGTTAGTCTGATGTGAGCTTTGCTGGTGTAGTCTCTTGGTGTTTATTTGCATTTCAACAAGTTTTCATCAGTCTTCACACAATAGGAACTGTACATATAAGGGCGGCCACCTGTCCACTTAAAAGACAATTTTGCAAATTGACCTCATTTTAATGTCAAGAATGGCCATTTAGGCATGTAAATTTTACAATATGATACATTCAAGTAGGGATTATATAAAAGTGCATCAAAAACTTGCAATTTGGAAAACAGAGAGCTCCTAATGTCCTCTTGACCTTACACCATTGCTGTACTGTGGATTCTTCCTTGACCCTAAACCACATGCTTGACTATACCATTACATGTAATGATGTAGCAAGGTTATTCTTTAAAATGAAAACACATTAAGTTATATTTTTTGCTTTAAGTAAGGTAATTATTGACTGGCTTTCGTGACTAGTTTCCTCTATTGAAGTATTGCTTGTTATTTTGTATGCTGTTGTCACCTGTTGCCACATGATATTAGGAAAGGTACATTTTAGTCGACAATGATATCATCAATAGTTTACTGGAGCGACAGAATAAGTAACAGTATAAAGAGGAAGCTCAAACCAAATTACACAGTTCAAGATATAATGTATATGCTAAAAATGCAATAGAAAAGCAGTAGCTAGTAGGGAGTACAGTTTGTCATAGTACTGTAGTTCTGAAGAGTTTGTGATTATCATACTAGAAACGAATAGCAAGTTTTAGCCATCTCTAGTTGACCACCCTTAATCCAGAATCTATCAGAGAACTTCCTGTTCAGGTATCTTGAGATCAATAAAGTTAAAGAGGTTTGAACCCCTTTAAAGACTGTTTGGTCAATAGAGCAATTTTGTTTGTAAAGGGATTAACTGTTGCAATTATAGAGATAAGCTTCACCTGGGAAAAATCCTTTTTCTCGGGTAATTTTTGCTAAAATGTCCAATACAAATCTAGCGGCATGAATACTGTATACTGTAACACTAAGGCACCATGTCAAAAACCTCAGGCTACAGCTGCCTCAGACAAGCTGCAGGGCTTCAGCCGTGTTTTGTTGCTGTGCACATTACAGTAGCAGGATTAACTTAGTACTGCTATTGTAATGTGTATAGTTATGTCCAAAGTGTAGATGCAGCTGCTGCAGCATGGCTGTGGGAGCTGCAGCTTGGC
Organism: Holothuria glaberrima; assembly: GCA_009936505.3. Classification (NCBI taxonomy): domain Eukaryota; kingdom Metazoa; phylum Echinodermata; class Holothuroidea; order Aspidochirotida; family Holothuriidae; genus Holothuria; species Holothuria glaberrima. Next base: position 1,170,711 of record WURT03000013.1, read on the forward strand.
TATTTTGACATGATGCCTAAAGCAAGGCAGAAAAATATTGTTCAAGTCTGAAGGTAATACATTAGTCATTGGAAAGCTTTTTTACTCCTCAAATTCTATACTTGTTATTTACCCTTCTCTGAGTACACACATGAATAAGCTGGAATATCAGGACAGGTGAAAACTTTGCAGATTCAAAGAATTTCCACACAAACTTTTGCTGATATAGAAAAATCTAGAAAAGTTTTTTTGCAGCTAACTGAAATATAAACATTTTCACTGGCTTCTTTGTGCGTGGCACCAAGATTGTATTTCCTAAAATTCAACTCCCTAGGTAAACAAGTATTAAAATAAACTATGAATTAAAATCAGTTCAGGTTTGATAAAAAGAGCAATGATAATTTTGCAATAAAAATGTCAGGTAGCAGTGAGTTGTTTTGCAACAGCAAGGTCATATGACATCAAAATATCTTGCACTTCATGTAACTTTTGCCCTGTTTGATTTGCTGGTCTTGAAGGGGAGAGATTCTCTTATGTTTTTGAGGAAGCGAAGTGGTCATTTTTCCCTGTTTCTCTGTTACAGTGATGCAGATGACCATGTCTTTGTCTACTTTGCTGACCATGGTGCTACCGACCTTATTGCCTTCCCATCATCTGAGGTAAACATTGCAGATTTATCCAGTATCACTTTTCATAAATTGTACTTTGAAGAAATTTTGAAATGAATGTTACTTTCTCAGTGGACTGAGAATTAAGGAAAGATGTTATGCTGATACAATGTATGTCCATGGGTTCATAAAGTTGGGAAGCTGGGAGGCTCCTCCTGGGAAATTTGTGTATTGGAAGGGAAATTTTGGGAATAGAATAGAATTTTACCTTTCTGTACATGAAAATATTGAAAAAGTTGTGGAAAATCTTATCCCCTTCCCAGGAAAAAAGCCTTTTTTCGGGGGGGGGGGGGATAAAATAGAATTTTAGCTTTCTGTACATGAAAATATGGAAAAAGTTGTGGAAAATTTGACCTCCTTTTCAGGAAAAAAACATTTTTCCGTCCCTGTGTATGTCATCCTTTGATTTAACACTTTCTTATCAGTACCGATGCTTCTTTGAATTTCAAGTACTTTAGTAGATTTTATTCTGGTGTTTTCTGCTCACCCTCACACAGTTCACTTTTTTTTCACAGCTATATAGTACTGATCTTTTGGAAGCCCTGCAAACTATGTACTCCAAGCAAATGTATGCTAAGGTAAAGTACAAAATGATTAAAGTGTGAGACTACTTCTATCAGCTTTTGATATATTTTACCACATATATCATAACATATTGAGAGGAAGATCCCTATTGTTTTTGGTGGAGGTCAAAGGTCATCTGAGGTCACCGGAGGTCAAAATCTGAAAACCTTGTTAACACAATATCTCAAGATAGGAAACATGGATGAACTCCATACATAGCATGTATATACATTTCATGAAGAGGAATGACTGTGTCACTTTTGGTGGAGGTGGAAGGTCACCAGGGGTCATCAGAGGTCAAACTCTGAAAACCTCATTAAAACTATATCTCCAGATAGGAAGCATGGAAATTGGTCATACTTTGTATGAAGATGTATTCTATTAAGAGAAAGATCCCTATCAATTTTGGTGTAGGTCAAAGGTCGTCTGAGGTCACCAGAGGTCAATCTCTGAAAATATTGTTAACAGGATAACTCAAGAAGGGAAACT
>WURT03000013.1:1173081-1183738 GCA_009936505.3 Holothuria glaberrima
TTAAATATTTCCAAGACGATATCAAGGAATGTGGGCGTACTATCCAAACTAAAACACTTTTTACCTAGACATATACTTGTAACACTATACCAGACTTAGTTTAATTATCCCCCACTTAAATTATTGTTCCATTATCTGGAGCGGGGCAAACAGTTCTTACCTTAGCCAACTAATTACATTGCAGAAACGAGCGGTTCGCCTTATAGCTCACACAGGCCCCAGGGACCACACCAGCCCATTATTTAGAAAGTTTAATTTACTTAAATTTACTGACATTATTGACTACAACATTGCAGTATTCACTTATAAGGCTTGGAATAGACTACTATATACCGGATACATTTCATAATTTTATTATTAGCAATACTCTTGTTCATAGGCATGATACTAGAAATGCTAACTTTGCCCATCGTCATCACTATCGAACGAATATTGGATCATTCAGCTTGCGTAATCGTAGTACTAAAATGTGGGATACAATCACAGACTCAGTAAAAAATTCTGCCTCTCTGTTTATCTTTAAGAGGGTGGTTATGAAAGGCATCATTGAAAATGATTAAGTTTCCTTGATGAAATTCTCTTTATCTTACCTGGTGACTCCTGATATTTCCCAAATGTAAGTGCATAGTACGGAGACAAGTTGTAGTTATGTATGTACGTATGTAAGTTTGTTTGTTTGTTTGTTTTGTTTTGTAGACGTTGTAATTATCTTTTTTTTTTTTTTTTTTTTTTTTGTAGGGAGTCATCCACCTTGTTAAGCCGGTCTTGGCTTTCTGGATGACTTCCTTTCACATCATATTGTAATATGTAATGTGACGAAACAAATAAATGAAATGAAATGAAAAGATAAAAAGATGCTCCCCTACGCGCCGTTTCGGAGCGATGTTACTATCCGTTTGGTGCGGTGGGGGGGGGGGCAAATGCAACACCATTGCATAAGTCGCATACACGATATTTATCATTGTGAAACACGAGGTAAATGGAATGCAGCTTCACTCTGATACCCTATAGGTCGCAATTCATGAAAATGTCAAACGCCTTGGTTGGTTGGAAACAGAAGCCCGTTCTAGCCTAAGAGTTTTACTAAGCTGTTTAGATCAGAAAGTTTGACAATTTGAAATGTCTTAGAATTTAGAAAGATAGAAATTTAAATGATAGGCCTAATCCGTCAGTGATATTTAGACATTTAACACATAACCTTGAATTTTTTTTTGGGGGGGGAGCTGGAGGCTGGAGGCTGACGGAAGGTTGGGGCCTAGGCCCCCTCAGTGTACCCCCATGGCTACGCCACTGATTTGAATAGTGGGTTGCATGGAGGAAGTATTGTACACATGTATTGTAGCAAATTACACTGGCGTGACAATCATGAAATTCACCACACAAACCACAATACATCGGGTTTGGAAAAACGGCGGAGTTTCGGCGTTGAACTTTTAATGCACTTAATCAAATGTTTCATACGTAATTAAGGCACTTTATACGATTTCTTGTGTATTCTGTACTTAAGTCGGATGTATCACTGAACACACTTATGGAGAAAGCATTGTCAGTAAAGGCTTGCAAAACAAAATTGAACATCACTAAATTATTTTTTGAGGATAGCAATCCACCGAAAAGTTTTGGTCTGTGTCCCCCTCCTCTCAAAAATGGCCAGCTACTCCACTAGTTAACATCCGACCTCCCTGCACGGTCACACAGATATTGGGTACTAATTGGTCAATGGTTTTAGTCAGCGTGAATTAACCACCTTCGGGACTATCGTTATAGAAGGTTTCACCCCCTTAGTCTCGTCAGGGAAGCTATCACGTCCCCGTCTGGCAAATGAGTCCTGGCACCATCCGGCCGGGTCATGTAGGCTTTAACAAGTAGTAAAAATTAGGATAGGGCTTTTGCATTGTAATATGTGGTAGTGGTAGGCTGGCCTTGGGCCTCAACCTCGGACTCGGAGCTGTGGCCTTAGATTCGGTTTCAGAGGGTGTGACCTCCGCTTCAAACCTGCCGCTTTGAGTACAGAACTGCAACAAACTAACTATGAAACAGCGTTGAAGAGGGAGTGATTCACTTATTACACAATTACATTTCAAGGATTTTTGAGAGAGTCTGTCGTACATAGATAGATAGGACTTGTATTTGGACAATATAAAGGTGGGACTGGGCTGCATATTGGAATGACATGCCCTATCTTGGCTTGGTCAGGAACAATGGATGTTGAAATTGGTAAACTAAAAAGAAATGTATTTAAATTGCATAACACTCCTAGCCTAATAAATAAATCCACTAAGTCTTCCATAGGCACAGGGAGCTATTCACAGCTGAGGGGACTGGGGTGGGGCTGGACTTTCTAGACCGAAGTATTTGGGAAAGTTTAAAAGGGCTACCCCTCACCCTCTGGAATTTTTTCTTTTTTGGGGGAGGGAGGTTTTAAGGTCCTATAGATTAAATTATATAAGTACATTTGAAAAATTTGATAAATTTCACGTAGTGGACAAATAAGGCGTTTTCGTCCTTATAAAGTGCGGAGAGCTCACACTTTTAGGGGGGAGGGGGGCTTTAGTCCCGGTCCACCTTCCTGCGCTTATGCAGTCTCACTCACACCACTGCTGACTCTAACAGTAGCTTTTCTTCCCCCAAAACATTACTCATTACAAGAGTTGTTTTGCAATATTTGAAAATATGAAATTTTGTGTGAACAAATTATTAATTGCATTTGCCACTTCCTTACAATCTGTTGCATTTTACTAGCTCCTAGCTCCTATATTTACTAAGATTTTTCAATTGTCAATTAATTCTGGCGATATCCCTTTAATTCGGAAGACTTCAGCAATTACTCCAGTGCCAAAATCAAAAGCTGTCACATCACTAAATGACTATCGTCCTGTTGCCCTTACCTCTACTATCATGAAATGTTTTGAAAAATTAATTTTGAGGCTTTCATTGAATGAAAAAAATGTTATAATGGATCCGTTCCAATTTGCATACCAAGCAAAACGAGGTGTTGATGATGCAGTGCTTTTATTTCTTAATAATACAATTTCACATTTAGAACAACGTAACTCATTTGACATAACCACATTTATCGATTTTTCAAGTGCTTTTAATTCCATCCAACCCCATTTATTAACCAATAAGGTACTGCTTTTAGGTGTTAATTGTAAATTAGCATTGCGGATTTTAAACTACCTAAGAGACAAGCTTATATTTTCTGATCATGTTAAGTTAAGCAAATCAAAGTCTCACCAAAGACTGCTCTTCCACAGAAAGTTGAAGACATTTCATGTAGATACTACAATTATGCAATTTTTAATTCAGAGAATTTTAAATTTTAACGTTATTTGTTTTAATGGGTTGCTTTCTAATGAATCAAAAAAGGAAATCGACAAAGTATTTAAATTGGCTGGTCGTATATGTGGCAACAAATCATTGTTTCCTAGTATTTCTTTAATCGTTACGGATTTTATCCAACGCAAAACTTCTAAATTTTAAAAGACCCATCTCATTCGCTTTTCCTTTCATATAATTTCTGCCCATCAGGTAAAAATATTCACATACCCCAGGTAAACACTAACAGATACAGGTTTCCGTTTATATCGCACTCCATTTCGATTTATAACAACAATGTAACCCGTTTATGTGTTTTTATCTACTCTTAAATTTGGTTTTTAATCTTTTCTTCTTTGGTAATTGGCATTTTTATATTTATTTTGCTGTTGAATGTTGTATGATCTGCTGCCACGAAGGCAATATTCCATTTTATGTGGAGAATAAAAAGTATCTTAGCTTATCTTATCTTTAATCGATTATGAGTGAAGGGTGTGTTAAGCTGCACGTCTTGAATTCATTAAGTCCAAGACAAAATTTCATGTTTTAGCCCAGTTATCTTTAATTTCCCATACATCCTATCACCATAATAGAATTTTTTGAATATTTATTGAAACCGTTGATAATGTGTTCCTGTTTTATTAGTTTGAAGGCCTGGCATACTGACTCAATGAAATGCTGTTATATTGCGTAATTCATACATAGATGGGACCAGGACGTCCATACACAAATATATATCATTGACAAACTGTCAACGGAAGCAGTATTTATCGTAAGGTGTGGCCGACGAATCCAGAAGGTGTGAGGCCAGAAGTCCGGTGGCTAAGGGCTTCCTCAGAGAAGTTTGCGGCTATATTCTGGATCACTTTTAGAGAAAATCCTGCGTCCTCCATATGTACTTTTGCTGACGATGATTGCAGATTATGTGTTCACAGAAAGTCTTCATTGCAATTTGGAAATATGCTTAACTGCTTAAGGGAAGCCAGTGTACACATGGTGGGATCCATGGGATCGGCCCCGACGAGGTCCAGTGGTAAATTAGCCTCGAAACCTTCGGACTTTTTACAAAATTTTAGCAGTTAGAATGAAGCTTTCAATTGTCTACAAACGGCATTGGCAATGACCAGGACAGAGTGATCATAATCGATCAACATCAGAATGGCCAAGCGAACTCTTGTATGTGGTTATTGATATAACGATTATTGTACTACCTAATATAAAGAAATAAAATGTGTCTGAGTTGCCCCTCATGAGAGGGGGGGGGGGTTAAAATTCTAAATCATGAAAGGTAGACAAGTCTTATGCAAATTGAAGTGGCATTTCCGGCAATCTGCCTGTATCGGCTCTTTTGCCAAAAATTTCTTTGTAGGCTGCCAAAGGTGGTGGTGCTCCGCTTAGACAGATAGTGGTGCATATTAGTCCCTCTACACATATAATGTCACCATAAATGATGCTCAAAGGCCCCCTCATGTAATAGGTTACGGGCCTCCTGGGGGTAAATCCGGCTATGAGCATAGTGAGACTTCTCGTTAAATTACATGTGTAAGTGACTTTGTTCTGAGGGAGGGGTGTCCCTTTCCCCTTTAAAATGCTCGTTTTGAAAAGTGCTGAGATGCTCAAACGATGCTATTATTTTCATCGATTTCAAATATATCTATGTTCGAAATTTTGTTTTTTTAAGAAAGAAACCCAGAAGACCAAGACTCCTAAGCAAGGTGAAATTAATTTTGAAACAATAAATCAAACGACACAATTTAAAGGGCGGGTGGCCTGGTGGTAATGTGAGTATACTATTTTGTATTAGCGAGGTCCCCGGAGTGAATCACGGTGCGACCACTAGGAGATTCAGATTGTTCAAGACATTGCTTAGTGGCAGTGCCTGTTCACAACAACGCGGTTTATGGTCATTCGACTCAAGGAGTTGTCCAATTGATGCATTTCCTCGCTTTAGTCGAGCAAAAGTGTAGAAAAATTACTGCTTTCCACCCATACCCACCTTTAAACAGTAGCCTGCTTTTGAAAGGTAACTATAGTTACTCTTAAAAGGGGAAATGTTCTCATCCCAGACCGATCCAATTCTCCCAACTAAGTTAGTTCTAGCTCCGCCCATAACTGTCTTTAGCTTCTCCTTGTGCACACATAAACAGTTTATTGCTTAAGGCCAAATCCTGTTGAGTATATACAAGGCCCTAATGAAAACACACTATGTGCATGCTGTGTAATATGAGCTGCTCTGCATCTTTTGAATTTTGTAACTCTGATGCCAATCAAAGAGTTGTCACCAACTGCGACTTTTGCTTACCCCTTAATAAAAGTCATATTTGGGGTGATACAAAATCCCTCTTTAAGACAAAAGTAACTGTAGGCTAACTAGTTCTTAAAGAGTAGGTGTCTGGTGTCCGACCCGGCACGTTAGACACGCCCAGTAGAAAAAAGACATTAAATATGCCTATATATGATCAACCCAATTGAGGACCCAATTTGCACCTAAACGACCTTATACAAATGTCACTCTCCCCTTTGACCGACCCATTCTCTTAGATCGCTCCCTTAGAACGGCAGTGAGTGACAAAGGAAGGATCCACTTCTGGCTGCCAACTATCCCAGTCAGTGGCGTCGCCACTTTTCAAAGTGAGGGACTGGGAAGCAGTCCGCGGGAGGGGCACACTAAAATGAAGAACTGGGCGTCACTCTAGGTATCTTAGTGACGCACAGCGCTCCCCCGTAAGTGTTAGGCCCCAGGGGACAACTGTAGGGCCCTGCTCAGGTAGCAAACCTATATTGGCCCCAAAGGGGTGAACCCATATGGGGCCCATTAAATTTTGCATTACATTTTCCCCGAGATTCATAAGGGGTCCATATGGGCCAGCCTACATGCATGTGGGAATTTTACCGGGGTGGTGAGGTCCAGAGACAACATTCCATTACTGATCCAGAGATGAAGCCCGCGTGCAGAGCCTGGCTCTGGGGTAGGCCTATTTATAAAAATGTGACAATTGGAATGAAACATTTGACAATCTAAAAAAAGTCTTTGCAGCGCACTTAAACAGGCCACAAAAAAAGAAAATCACAATTTGACCATTCTTAACCTTAATCGAAATAACGATTTAATGATGGAGAGGGGGTATGAAGGGGGACAGTTCTAAGGGACAGCGGATCGATCATGTTTATGTTTGCAAATCCATCCAACATGATGCCCAATGGGAGTTAATGTACGTTGAGACAACTAACTTCCAGGTATGCCACTGAGGGGAAGCCTTCAAATTGGAGTAACCAAGTTACATCTGACGGCTGTAGATCTGGGGCCAGCGGGAAAAATGTGGAAAAGAAGCCCGTTTGAATGCAGTTCAGTGGACTTTAGGTGCCTGAAAATTATTATTATGACCAATATATATTTTAGCATTTTCTTCATTAATAAATGAAAAAGGGAGAGTACGGTAGCTCATGCTAAGACCACGTATTTGTCTCTTAGACAGCATAGTCTCTTTCACCTAACCAAAAATTAGAATTCACTAAATTATGGACATTTCCCAGTCATATGATCAGCTCCGGAAAATATCCCAAAGATAGCACCATTTTGCATCTAATCAACCTTGAATTAATAAAAATTTCTCAAAGGGGAGGGGATGTCCCTACCCCTTACACCCCTCCCCTAGTACGGCACCTTTATGTAGTGACAAAGGAAGGATCCCCACTGCTGTACAAAAACGCAGCGGCACATAAAAAGGGTGCAATTTACGCAAACATGGGAGTTTAACTGGGGTAAAATTACCACATCATCGGTGTTGCCCCCCATCACCTAAGTCTGGCGGCGCGACTGATAATTAAGAATAAATAAATTAGGAGAAAATTTTATGCCCCCTCAATCACAACCCTTGCCCCCCTAAAAATGTAAAGGTGGCTACAGGCCAGGACCATACAGCACAACTTAGCGGTTATCACCGTTAGTGGGCACAATCGGTCTTAGCATTGTCAAAATTGGATCTTACATCATTGAGAAAGTAGTCTTTTTACAACCTGGGGAAAGGGAGTTGCCCGTGTGGATAATACGGCCACATCTGCACGTTTCTTACTCGGCTGTCCACATCACGTGAAGTTGCCATCTTTCGCCGTCGTTCCAGTCTGTGCAAGCTTGTGTGTTGCAATGGGGTGATGAAATCACGGTCCAGCTAATTTTAAAGGGAAATATTGCGTTTAAAATACATCAACATGACATCTAAAGAGACTACCTTTAATCATTATTACATGATTCAACCTCATCAATAAACTGTAGCAATAGCTTTATCAGTTCTAAAAATATTATGCATTACACGAGTAACGGACGTTGCATCATTTGAATTTTTGAAAGTTTGGGTGAACAAATTACTTTTGTGCAACAAATAAGCAAACTGCTTCATGTGAGAGCCTTATTTCTAGAAAAGAAAGCTACTAAACTGCCTAATTTTGAATGGCCTACTATCATTCTTCATCTATTAATATCATTTAAAAAATATAAAAATTTTCTGCAAAACAAACGCAATATTTCCCGTTAAGTATGATTGTTAGGATTTTGTGGCGAAATTTATTGTTGAGGACGAAGTGCACTCTAAAGTCCGCTGAATGCTGATTGACACATGTTTCGACTAGTTGTCGTAACCTTTGTAACACACCTGTACGGGGTGGGTCAGGGCTATATTTAGCTTGTAAAATAGGAGTTGCTACTAAAGGTACAAAAAGTTTTCACCTGCAGTACTATAAACAACTTAAAAGCCAACAGCGCCGATGATTTCATGTTGGAAAGCCATTATAGTTACGTTCTCCAACTAGTATACCTAAATATTTTTTTCATATGTAATCGTGAAAGTTAAAAATAAAATTTCTTTCTTGAAGTTTGGTGTATGGAATAAAAGTAACGGTCTGAGCCAAGTGACTCACGATCACACTAAGTGATGATGGTTCTTGTGCAATAAATACACGAATAACGCTACAACGCACTACGGGCATTACGTATACATATACGTAGGTACAACGTATGAAGTATACGTACGTACCGACTTACCTAGGTACAGTATGGTATGCGGTCTAGGGCAGGGATATAAGACTCAACAGCTACACTTCTTCAAAGTTCAAGTTGAAACGAAAATTACTTAGCCTAAGTTATATCTATAGCATAGTGTCAAACACGGTAAGTGAAAATGTGGCGATATATTTCACCACTTCTTTTCTACGAATTCAATAGCCTTAGTTGTAAGGCTCGGTTTGTTGTAAGCTTTGCACTTTTGGAGTTTCGGCATTTTACGTTACGCTAGGCTAGTTTATGTTTTCCATGTTTATAAAATTCGTGTAACTAGTTCACACACGAACAATGTAGATGTAGGATTAAGCTATGCAATGACGTAGGCATTGTGCTTTGGACCCACTCCTTGCAGATCATACACTTCTGAAAGTTCCAGGCCTAGGTGATTAAGTAATAATTTGCAAAATACCACAGATGTCCCCTGCACTATACTGACTATAGGTTTAACATATGCCGTCTATTGCTTCAAACTGGGCGTAACATTTGGGATACACTGTCACTGTATCCCAACTTCTGTTCCAGCCGGAACCGGATTCTGCAGGATAGGAGGCTAGTAGTAGTAGTACTACTGGATGAAGTCTTGCTGGAACTGTATATTCTTCAATTATAAAGAGAAACATTAGAAAATAGCACAGTAGGCAGGAAGGAAGGTGTGTCAAAAGGATTTAAGAATTTATTTTATCCCTCGTTGAAGTTTTCTCAACACATGCATTGGTGAAACAAATGTTAAAGCGGCAATCTGTGAGCTTGGTCTGATCAGAAGAGCGCATTACACTGGAGGTGCAGTTATTTAGGATCCTGTGTAAAATTTTAGTGAGACATACACTGGAATTTTGGAAAAAGTATACTGAAGTGAAGGGCTACCAAGCTTGTTTTTTATGTAATTAAGTAGGCTATAGGCTGTGTCTCATTAGCTGTGGTTAGAATATTTGGATATTTCCACATTGTTATAGGTGAGCTTGAGCTGGTGCCATCCAGACTTACAAAGTTGTAAGCCACTTCGAAAAAGTGATAAAAATTATTTACACCAAAGGGCACTTGCTATTACTTTATATACTAGTCATTTCCAGCACAGCATTTACAACAAGAACAGAGTTCGTACACTGTTACAGTATATATGTTATCATTGCTTTTCTAATAGTTTTAAATTTGTGGAATAGTATACATGGGTATGTAACCCAGGCTGGAACTGTTAACTTAATCAAAATAAGACTGGATAAGCATTGACAGACTTTAAATTAGAATTTACTTCGAGGACAATACGTACTGAAAGCTACCCTTACCCTGAGAGGTTAAGTCTGCTGCTACGTATGTCCAACTTGTTCCAAGATCAACAGAGCCATTACAAGGCTGTGGTCTTATTTGCCCCTGTTCCTGTAAGTTCTTGTAAGTAAGTTCAAGGCAATGGAGCATGTGGTTCAATGGTTGATATCAAAATGGTGCAAGTCAGATAACTGAACTTTTGCGATTTTGTACATGTATAAGTGTTTAGTCTCAAGAATGATGCAACAATAATCAATTTAATAGTCACAGTAACAGTGAATGTAAATTAAAACATTCTGGTGAATGCATCTTAGATTTTGCACATTGCCAAGGAATAGGCCAAATTTGACAGATATTTTGAATACAGAGCAATGAAATTATTGTTAATATATCATTCATAATATCCATCCTGTGACATAATTGGACATAGGCTAACTTTGAATTTGTCTTCATTGTGGACACTAATTTTGGACATGGGCATACAGGCTACAGTACTCTAAGACTACAAAATAGATGCTGAGTCACTGTCAGCACCACTATGAACTAAAGTAGGACAACCTTACCACCTAACCTACACAAGACCTTAATGCAACAATTTCTGGAAATGTTTCATGGACAGAAAAAATGAGGCACTTTTGCAAAGGTGTTAAAATCATCAGAGAATTTACCTATCATTTGATGATGGAGGTAAATCTGGCTAAAATTTGAGAAGAATCAGTGGTATTTCTTTCAAGATCCGACTGCAACAGGATAATTTTTCATTGTAGCCTACGTATCTGGCTGGTTAGTCCAGCCAGAGTGGATATCCTGTGCATCCTTACTTTAAGCAAGGTAGTCTAAGCCCATGGACTAGTCCACAGTCTGTTGACGTAGGCCTAACGTTTGTAGTATTTCAATTTGGGTTGCTTTGGAGTTTTGGGCTTCTCATACTGGGTAAGCAATATATCCCATCACAAAATTAGGCTACCTCATCTCCAAAAATTTTGACTGCTCTCGCTCTTTCTCAGATTCACATATATA
>WURT03000013.1:1183838-1197940 GCA_009936505.3 Holothuria glaberrima
CTCAGCTAAGGAAAACATTACAAAACAAATCCACAAATTTCATCCTTGTGTAGCATTGTGGTGAGTTGAAGGAAACATGAAAACGTATGAGAAACTTCCCTACGTATAAAGATGAGCGGTATGAGTTAAATGTTCACCTGCATTAAGAATTTTTTTTTTCATTACATTAGCTGAGATGCCATCGAAATCAAATGGCGTGTTTCACTCGATCATGTTGTGTTTTTATGACCTCAAAGAGGTTAACAATGATGGACCATCAACGAAGTTAAATGAAGGTCAGTTAGCACCCAATCCATACATGATGTCATGTATAATAATGTCTCACAAGACTTCTAACCCTAACCTCATTTCATGTCTCCTCCTAAGAAACCTTGTGAAATGATATCATGCATGATAATGTCTTCTTGAAACAAGAATGTGACATATTACAAAACAAAATGTAAAGGTTTGGTGCAAGTGTAAGTGTAGGAAGGGATAGGGAACAGTGTGGGTTTTATTTTCTTGAGTTGACTTCTGCATTGCAAAAGTTAACGGTTTTGAAATAATGTGAGCTTTAATTAACAAATAGTAACAAAACATCTCTCGCAATGTGGGGTAATATAACTTTACCTCGAAAATTAAAACGTTGATGAAAAACGCCCTGTGTTCCTGCCATCACCATGGATACATCTAAAACGAATTAAAGGAATCTTTACCTTAAAATGAAAGAATAAATAGAGGTTGGAACAATGAAACACTTCAGTCCCACCCCCATTATAAAGTGACATTTCTTTGCTGACATGTAAGGTGTGGAAAATAAATTCAAATAAAACAGCAGATTGCGCATTAAGTGTGACGCAAGCCCGCAGTGATAAAGGATAACTTATAAATGTGAAAGTGATTTGTATCAATGACGATGGGGCTGGGAACTTATCACTCCTAACTAGTAATGCTTTTCTAAGGAACTTAAATAAACAATCCATGTAAAAGACTTTGGGACTTCAACCAATTAACGTAATTGTACTTTCTCTTTTTGTGAGACAGCTGTACATACGACTAAACCAATGCGAAAATTGTAAACTACAAGTCATGACGTAATGTACTTTCAGCCAATGGTGGCTTATCCATGGGAAAAAAAATACGCCCCCAAGAGCTTTATGAGGGTGAAATTTACTAATTGCCGTAATACGTCTTAAAGTAATTCGCACGCAGGAAATATCTCGTCCCCTACTAGAAGCTAACTCCTCCCCTTCAACACCGCCCTTGTCTGGCTGAAGGCATGTTTTCCGCACAGATGAACAAACAAACAGTCACCGTCAGTCCTTATTTACGGAATGTGTAACATCAACCACAGTCTGACTTCAGCCCGGCTGTGGCCCAGTGCGGCTAACTAAAGACGTATGAGGGGGTCGAGGAAGGCACCTTCCAGCAAAAATATCCATTTCAAGGGCAAAGAAAATGTCGTTTTAAGGAAAACTTTCATGCCATTGCTTGGCATCAAGGGCAAAGAAAATGTCGTTTTAAGGAAAACTTTCATGCCATTGCTTGCCGCTTAGCGAAAATTTCAAGGCAAAGGGCAAATATCTTCCAGGCTACTTTACATTGTCGTTCCATACAGCTGCTAACTTTTATGGCCTTTATGTCGATATATACTTGGGGCTTGAGGCATCGTTCTACGATAAAACCCCTCAATTTTACGGTACCCAGCTCCCCTAAAAAAACAGTGAAAAAGAGAGCTGCAAATAAATGTAATGATGATTTGTACTAATAACTTAATGGATGGGTTTTATGACTTTGCAATTTGAATTTGCAAACTTATAAATTGAATTTAGTTCATTTATTGTAAAACCCCACAGCTGTAAATATTTGGGGCACCAGGCACTTTGCAAACACTCAACATCATGTATGCGAGAATCATGCACCAGCAATATCAGAGACATATTTTTTAATAAAGTAATTGGGTAAGAGGTAGTTATCTGTATGACTTGATGGTAGATCAAAATGGCTATTGGGCAAGTGTCACACACACAGTTCGTCGAAGGTTGATGAATCATGAACCAGTATGCTCAATTTGCACGTGGGTTGTATTGAGTAGCTCAAATTTCCTCCCGGTTTGTAAAGCTCTTCCCTGATTCAGTGAAAGTAAGTCCTGGATCCTGCTCTATTAAATAATCAGTCTATTCAAGGGTGATCTTATTATTCACGAGTTTTATTGCACGTAGCCATGTGACTATAGGGTACAGGGTGTACCCCGCGGAGTGGAATCTGTTTGCTCAGCACCTCTTTGACGCTTTCCAAATATGACTGAACAAGGAAATGACTGAACAAGGAATATGCCGTACAGCCTGCCATGTAGGTAACGTATATGGCTTATTGTAAGAGTAATAGGGCATAAACAGCCCATTGTTATTTCCCGAAAAAATTCTCCAGTTTTTACAATTTGTCCAAATTTGTTGAAATATTCCGTTTCCAGTAATTTTCCTCCAGCGTGAAAACATTGACGTTAAACACCTTGATCTATCCACACCAAACAGATACCTTATAGTAGCCACGAATCGCCATATCTAAAGTGCAGTCGCGTCATCATGCCATATCGATGCAATCGTTTCAAATGTATCCACGAAAAATTCAAAGTTGAAAATGACTTACCCTTCGAGCAAATATACGTTCCGATGACCAGGAGCATTACCATGGTAACAAGGAATATTCTCCATCGGATGGTAGGTACACATCAGTCGCTGTCGCACGCACAAGAGATCGGTTAATTCTACTCTTGTGCCGCGGGACAGCAACCCACGTGGTAAAACCTCCGTCCAGAAACTACATGTCCGGCATCCATTAAAATATCTCCCAATGTTAGGGTTATGATCCGATCATGTCGCAGGCGGCAAACTTGAACTGAGCCCGTTTGGTGAAGCGATTACTTATTTATATCGTAATCTCTCAGGGAATGCGCTTCTGAATAATTAACAGAATTGTTCTTTGGACTGCGAGGATGTGACGTCAGCAAGTCATACTTAATGAATAACCAATCTGATGATACAAATAACGGTTGAGAAATTGCTTTTTTTCATATAAATTAGCATTTGAGCGCAAAGCCAAGACTTGGAGGATTTGTGGGCTCTCCATCCCACATCATGGATCAAAATGCGTAAAGAGAATACCCAAAGTTACATTTCGGAGGAAATTCCCAGGGCCCCAGTGGGAAGTGTCCCTGAATTTAACCAGGGGTCCTGTGGCGGGCCCTTGGGTCTCATTTCCAAAGAAAGGAGACGACGCTCCGGCAGTGCTCCAGGAGCCACTGGGTCAGTGTGCTATGAAATGCCCTCCAAGAAAGAGAAAATCCTGGCTCCGTAACTGTTTACACTATATTGTATTTTCATTACATCACCATGACACATTTAGAAAATATCTTATATAATTATCAAACAATTGAATCTCACTACCAAATTCCTGCGCTAGTTTTACTTCACCAAAAAAATGCATTAAAAGAGTCGTGAATGTTGCACCATTCTAGAGAATTTGAAATTTTTGAGGTATCAAATGCTCCATGAGCAAAAAATAAGTGCATGTCTTCCTTTCAACTAAATTTGCCCAGTTACCTAAGATCGAATTGCTTATCATTCTAGGCCCTGCTAACCTTTTGCACGCGACGTCATTTGGGAGGGTAAGGATATTTACCTGCACCAGGGAGTGGCACGTAGCCTTCGCACACGCGCGTGGGAGACTTACGAGCGTATCCGACAGGTACACAAATCAGCCAGGTCTGCATTTTTTGTTAGTGTAAGTTGCAATGATTCGTGGTTTCAATCACCTGGAGGCGCATTTTCTCTTGCGACGTCACATGCATAAGGTCTATACACGAGGAATTGACCTCCCTAAAATGGTCAGCTGTTACTTTCTAACCTTGTCCATAGGTGTTTAGTTCAGGTGAAACAGTACTCGAGGACACAAGTATAGCTGATGTAAACATCTTCCATAGAAACGGCCTAAGGTGATGCGATCGGTAACTGGTTATACCTTATTAGACAACATATTGAGGGGTTTGAAAACAGCATATTAAGCGCAGTTAATGCAGAATGGCAAATTATTACAGTAATGTTTTAACGGTAGAAAAATGTTTCTGTGACACAAATGGTCTGATCTCCCTTAATGATGACTCAGAGGCGTAGGAAGCTGTTTTTTACTGGGGCTGAACGTTGTTTTGGACTGCACCATCCTGGAGAAAGGTATAAGGGGTGTCCCCTCCCCTTTAGGATTTTTTTTTTAATATTTAAGGGTCCTTAGATACAAAATGGTCCTTAAGAGAAAATTTGAAAGAGATTTAGGCCAACTGCAGAATTTTGAAATTTTTGACACAGTAGACAAGTAAGGGGTTTTCTTCCTTGAATTGAGGGGGCGGAAACACACATACCACCATTTTTTAAGTGAGACTTAAGCCCCAAACCCCCACTTCTCCTTTCCGCTTCCCTACGTCTATGAGATGACTATAAGCCTACGGACAAGAAACGAGGCACTGTAACACTAAGCCTGTCAGTAATGTTTTAATAATTTTACAACGTCTGTTATCCGATTCCATCCGGTGTAGTGATAAACCGTACACTTAGGCCTACGTGGCTAGGCAGTTATTATGAATGTTAAGTTCTGTAAATTAAATCCTAAAATGATGATAGGTGTCCCGAACTTGCGTCAATTTACTAATCCAACAGAATTTGTCCAAATGATTTGTCGTTATTACATTGAATGTCACCAGTGTAATTTCATTTTCTACCTCTTCTATATTGCTATGCCATAACGGACTCTGAATTTTCCTAAGCAAATACCATTTTTAATTATTAATTACTTAAGTACCAATTCACACTAACATTTCTGAACCCTCACTGGTTGTTATTCTAACAACCATGTTTTAGAATACATATTTATTTTCATGTTCTAACCATCACAATCGTACCTGCTGCTTGGCAGCAAGCGCACCCCGTGATCATTGCTTCGTTCCCGCGTAATTTTCCCAATTTTCCCGCGTATTTTTCGCCCCAGACGAGGTGCAAACAAAGCTGATGAACATTAACTTTTTATTTACTAACACTTCATTATTTCCTGTCTAAATACCTCTCAAACTGTTGCAACGGTAAACATAAGGGATTCGTGTATTCACTTGCATTTCATGTCTGACGGTGTAGGTATAGGCTGTACATTATGCATTCGCAAAGCGTGGTAGTATAACTCTAAAGTGTTTGCACAGGATAACTAACAGACAAAGCTAACAATATGAGAAGTACCAAACATGATAATAGCAGAAAAATTAATCACGTTTTACAAACAAAGTAAGCTAAGTGATACAGAATTATATGAACCAATATGTCCTGTCTATGAATTTCTGAAAACACCGGTAGGCCTACATAAGATAACAGCCTACGTGGATAATTCATCTGGTTTGCATTGCTCGAATGCAGTCATTGCCACGCGCAGTAGCTTTTGCATTTTTGAAATCCATTTGGAAAAGAACAAAAGTGAAAATTTTAGTTAGATAGGCTACTAATGCTATAATTAGTGTTAAAATCGAGGGTTTTTATTAATTTTTCTTTTTTAGGTAAGAAGTACAGATAGGCCTAGCTGGTCAGGTAGCTAAAGTAATTTCGGCCAGTCGCTGATGAAAAATAAACCCAGAATCTCATGTATGTATACCCCAGGGGAAGTTCCTATTGAAACCTGTTGAATATGTTTTAACAAGGAAAACCTGTAATGGGGAAATATCAATAGGTTTCCACAGGTACCAAAGGATATCTGATAATTTCATGGAGTTAGGCCTACCTCTTGATACCTGTCTATTAGTTTGTTGTCTCTGACAGGTAGGCTATTGCACTGCATACCAGTCAATATACCTTTTCAAACCCGTGGCCATTTCAGCAGGTGTCAACTGGTGAAATTTTCTGGAGAACATTTAATTCATGAATTCTTCTTTTAGCATTGAAACGAACTAAAGTGTAATTTCATTGTTTTACATGCATCGCTCTACTGGAGTGTGGAGACCTTGTTCCAGAAATGTTATGTGGTATACAACTGTAATAAGAAATTAAACTGTTTACTTAAAGGAGGGTACAATTCCTTCTAAGGACACCGTTGTCTTGCATGTAGCCCACCTTAGCCATAACCATTTGTTTATATGTATGGTCTTAAAAATAGTCATGGAACTAGCTGGGTTCTTGTACACATAAGTGTGATGACGTTTTGTTTTCTGGAGATATATGGATGACAAATAAACATATCAATCACGCGCATTTAATTGTGTCACATTTTCCCGCGTTCTAGGCCTATGTAGGCCTACATATAACAAATTACAGTGTCGGCTATCTATAATTAACACGTGTTTAGACATTAATCTGAAGAGGTACTGGCTTCAGTGTCAATGTTTACTTTAAAAGAGTTTAATGTTGGGGTTAATTTAGTTCTACAGTCCATCTGATAACCGGTCACGTGTCAAATCACTTAAGAAGGTTAGTCCAGAAGTACCCTAGACAGCAATGAAGTTGATAATATCAGCACACAACTTCTTCATATCAATCGATTTAAATTTCCTCTTAATCTATCCTCGGTACATTTTAATACTGATGTAAAAGATCAATTTCAATTTTGTTAATTATAAATACAAACCACTTTAAGACATCGATGGAAAATACCTTAGCTCCAATAAATCCATTGACCCGTGACAATCCAGTGTGATTCAGCCAAATTTGTTTTATGAACAGTTTTACGATCTTGAGGCCAGAAGTCAGAAGTAATAGGCTACAGCTCCCTGCATGTAGGCCTGTATGATTAAAGTCATAATATATGCTTCAGCTGAAAGCAACATACGATGATAATCATATCGTGCCCCTTATCCATCGGGGTGAACTCCGGATCACAGTGAATCACGTGACAACCGAATCGCTTTGGGAATGACAGAACGTGCTATGGATACATAAACGTCATTTAAATGTCCATTTCACCATCAACAATTTCGGCCTGAACTTTCTCCAACTAAAAGAAGTTCCTTGACTTAACAAGTACTGATTCCGCCTCAAATGTCCCTTATTGTCAGCTGGTTGAATATCTGTGACGTCATCACGTGTAAAATTGCAGCAGAAATTACTTTTCTGAGGACACTCACATTTTTACAGCGTTGATATTTGGGTTAACGTTGTCCCACAATATAAAAGTGCTCACTTCTAAATGTTCACTACGTAACAGGAGCACTGCAGTGACTAGTGGTACATTTAGCCTTCCTGTGTTATCAGGACATAGAATACATGCCTAACTTCCTCTGTACACGCAAGCATATATACATACTGCAGTTATGTACTTAGCCTGGCCACGAGTGTTTAGTCTACAGGTCAAAAATAACACAGAGCTGTGACGTGAGAAGAAAGGCCAAATCGTCTTTACCTAATGTTCACTCACTGCTTTGATTTATGCTTTCCTAGTGCCCTATCGCGGGAGGTACCGCAATATTTTAATCGAAGTATTTAGTACATGCAGCATGAGGCAATGTATGTAACGAGCATGAGTACAGAGGCTTCATAACAGTAATGTACCACCTCCTTAAAACAAGAGGCCATGTAACCATGCAATCAGTGGCAGTAAGATTGCCCAGGAAGTAATTAGAAGCAGATGATTGTGGTAATTTCTTTTACCCTCTAACCTCTGACAAAGACATGGTACAAAGTCAAAAGTTAAAAAGGAGACGGAAAGAATTTAATAAATTCTGAATGCTATTTCCTTTTTCATTTTGATAGTCCCATTACAGAGAATTCGCTTAGATCTAGCATTTACATATCAACTCAGGCAATGATATGCCCTTCCTAAGACCGATGTTATTCTGTCATTAGGAAAGAGCACACAACGTGGGGAGTTTTATTGGAAAAAATCACAATCGTCCCTTCCCTGTGTTCATCTTCTCTTCTTGTAAAGAGCAGAAGATGAATACATGTGCGGTAAGGAGCACCCTGTGTGTGGCGCCGGTCACCTTAGGTTGCCTCCCCCACCAGTTGTGGTTCTCGTCAGCGACCAGCTTAACAGAGTGGTCCCCGTTCGCTCTGCGAGGTATCAGATTCAGGACAGAAATCAAGGGGGTGAAGGCGGCGAAGCCCCATTTGGAAATTTATTCGCCCCCGGAGGTTTTCAAGTTGCCATTGACTTAATACATTTTTACACATTTGGCCCCCTGAAAAAGTTTTATCTCCCTGGAAGTCATTTCGCCCCCCTCCCCTCTCCAGTACCTTGTCTAGCTACGGGCCTGATCAGATTTCAGACTTTTGTGTCTCTATGTTTTCAGGCCACAGCAACTTATAAATAGGATCACTATTTAGCTGCTAAAATGCATCGGCTATGCTAACAAGCCAACCACATTTTTTGCTTTGCAATGAACAGCTCATCTCACAATGTAACGAGCATTTTAATTTTAAAAACAAAAGGCATGTAGTATGTATAGTATAAGTAAAATTATTTGCCATTTGCTATTGTATTTTAAACAAAGAGAATAAGTTTCAACATTTTATAACGTATTTGTTTCTTTGAAATGGAATAAACACTAAATATGCGTTAGCCGACGATTTTCGTATTACGCTCTGTGATATATATATACATATATATATATATATCACAGAGAGTTATATGACAATCGTCGATTATATATATATATATATATAAATATATATATATATACAAACAAGAATACATATTCGAAAAATGAATCTGTATTCTTGTTGGTCAACTGTAGGAGACTAGTCTCTTACTTTGTTCTTGTTTATATTTTCATTGGAATACACGTGTATGGATTTACCTTCAGTCTATTATATATAATTATAATTATATATATATATATGTGTGTGTGTATATATATATATATATATATAAGGATCCAAAAATTGAAAGATACATAAATACATATATATGTATGTATCTTTCAATTTTTTGAATCCCTTTAAACCTTTCTGAAAACAGAAGTCGTGGTTTGTATATAATTCACTTCATGTCGGTCAAAGGTCAAAACAAACATTTAATTATCAGATATCTCACGTATACAAAATACAAAATAGGGTAGGTCGGATCTACGAATTAATGGTTGGTTACAGATGGTATGTATAAAAACTACCTTTTTCCTAAACGGTATAATCCATCAACACTTGTGGGACTGGCTACACATCCGGGCACTCCCTAAATGTAATAGGGGAACTTCAATGACCCTAAAACAGTTATCTACATCTGATGGAGTGAAAATAGAATGATATACTACCCCTTTCCGGGTGATAAGTTGTTTTATTGAATTAAAAAATGTCACGAGAAGAAGAATGGAGTGTCTTTCGATAAACATCGTGGTTTGTCGGTATGTTGGCACCTTTCGGGTACATACAGCTATATATGTCAATATGTTTTATACATGTGGAGGGCATGCATACATTGTCACAATTGCAACTAAACTTCAACTGAAACGTATTTTAGTAGATTACTCCCATCTTGTCTGGACGATTTATTAAGAATAAGTTGGATTTAGGGTGCGTGTAGGGTGGATAGCACCTTAAAGGTTGTGTGACATGAAAATAGCATAATTAGGTATTTGATGTAAAAAACATTAAATAAAATAGCCGCAATTCCCGTTAAAATCCATCAAATATTGACTATTTGACAGTTATTTCTATTTCACACTTGTATCATGAATAAACATGAGCTAAATACGCAAATATGTGACATCATGAGATGGAAAACCATATATGGCTCATGTTAGCCTTTGTTTTTTTCAAAATTAATTTCAAGGACACTGGTAGCATTGTTATGCCCTGAGGGATTTATTTTGAAAGTTAAAATTCTTTCCTTCGGAAACATTGATATCACTCAACAAGCTGTAAACTATCTGATCAGTAAATAAGAGATAATTTATATCGGGTTAACAAAAGAAATCTTAACACTGTGCAAAATTCCACATCATTATTTTTGCATAGGCAAAGAGTTTTTCCAAAAACCATCAAACTTTGAAGACGTATATTTTGAGAACGGTAAAAGATATTGATAAAATTCCAACGGACCTAACATTGGGGGACTTAATTCTTTAAATGAAGAGTGAAACGACTCTTTTTGGTAGCATGTCACATGACTTCTAGGTAGGTAGACATACAGGGTCCTGAATAGTCTAGTATTAACTAGTTCAATTGAAATGTTTTACCCTTTCAAGTTACATTATAATTATTTCTAATTCACAACATAGATTACATACAGCGTATGATGAAATAAGGCATGCCTTCTAGTTACAAACATATAAGACAACAAAATGAGTTAGTCAAGGATAGTCCGGTGATCGTTGTAAATAAAAATTGAAACTTTTTAAGTCTTTTATACTTTTAATAGGTTGCACGATCTCTGCGAGCGTGTGGCTCTAGGCCATGGCCTATACTCGGCCCCTTCTAAACCAGCTGCTGAGTAAGTCAGATAAATCTCAATTGTTACACGGAACTTACGGTGCGGCAATATGGGGTATATACCAGTAAGTCTAGCAACTGGAAGTCCGCCTTGTTGCGGATGTTTTTCCTCGGACAAACTTTGAATGAAGTGATTTTAGATATTTGCATCGAAATCAAGACTAATGAAAAAAAATAATGTTCAGATAAGGATGACCGTTATTGTTAATTCCCATTCGTCACTGAATAATATGCCGCCTGGCTAGGATCGGTTGTAAAGAGTTATGGGGCATACCTATTGGACTTAATATTTTGAAATGTTCTTATCCAAATCTCAATGGAACTTTTTAATGTCTGTCAGTGGAGCATAGACTATTAGTGGGCAGTTACAGTATGATGCCAAACGTTTTATCGCAATCATCCTGCCAATGTGGTCCTGTAGGATGAACAACAAACTGCTTAACTGTTCACATGGGCCTATTAGATTTGGCCACAATGTCTTTGTCAGTTTGTTGGTCACACATGGGGGAACTTGCCCGTGAAACCCCACCAAGATTTGGCCACGGTGCCCTTTTGGGTCCCATATTTAAACGTTTTCATAGAAAACGCATAATTAGCCCACGTGGGGTCCATAATAACTACAAAATCGTAACTCATGCCTACGTGAATCCGATACCGCCCACAAGTAACCGACGTGGGTGCCTTGTTGGCATGCTAATTAAGATGTTAATGTACAATGACCGCGGTTACAAAACTAGACGGGTCGTTTACACTGCAAATACTTTTTATGGAAGGGAAAGTGAAAATCGTTCGGATACTAACAGGACGTTCTCTTTAAATTTGCACAAACGTGTATTACAAACATTAGCAACACGAATATACCCTTGAACTTTGCACACAGTTACTGGTTAGTGAGGACGATGGACTGTGTGCTATACTATCAGACAGACAGGAATAAATCACTTATTGGAGATTATGTTTTATTCTGAGCCTCATGTAACGCACGTAGGCACTGTTACTAGCATGGCGTTATGTATAAACGTCCTCACTAGCCGAAAGATATAGTGTTATTGCCGGTATGATCATTCAGAACGACTGTCTGTAGTCCATATGTGCCGTTGTTGCCTTGTAATAGCTTACATGCAGTACATCTTCGCGGCGACTGTAAAAAGCATACATGAGTGCAATAAGCACATGCTATTCTATTACTCCGCCGACAAAAGTACATTTACTTTAATAGTTTGTTGTATAAATAAAGGTAGTGATGCATTTCTATCAGTTTATTGAGAACAAAGTATATAAGCCTATAGGAAGGTATATCAAGATTTAGCCCATTACGAGACGGTTAAACCATAGTTAATGGGATGTGTATATTAACTATGGTTAAATAAAGGTGTCTCAAAACCACAGACGCATATTAAACAAGTGAATATTATACGTCTGTCTGTCTGTATATGAATTCATTATGTAAGTAGCCAATCAATGGTCAGCGTAAGTCGAGAGGTGGGTCAGTTAAGTTTGTTGTCCTTTCTGGGACGCAGCTCCACTGGGAACAAAACGACTTCGGGAGTAGCCTAGCGTTTGGTTTCAACCCCTTGCTTCTTCGACAGAGAGTCGAGGGGACTTTTGAAAATGTGGCCTATGGTCAGAGTAACGGTTATCATTATTCGCGGCCTGCAGCCCAAGTCATCCTTGAATAACATATCTGTCTGTGCCATGGATGACTGAACGCAACTTTCAAGACACCCCTCCCCCACCGTGCAGGATCGCAAAAATTTCTAACGGGAAATTCAAATCCCAAGTAATTGCTGCCATTAAGGTGTAGTAATGTGAAAAAAAAGATTCGTGTGTACGCTATAGTGTATACTGTGGGCTAGATACGATTCTATATTAAGAGCCCAAAAATATCTTGCTGTTTAGCAATAACCGTGGATACAATTTTCAAACCCAGTCTAAATCTCTACGGGCGTGTATCATGGGGGAGGGGGACGCGTCCCCCTCACTTTTTTGGAAGAGGGAACATCCCCGAAAAGTCCTCCCCCCACTTTTTCAAAAATGATGAAAACTAAAACTGTGATTACGAATTGACACTACATATTAAAAGCTAAATTGCGCCCAAATATGGCACCATTTGCCATTTAGACATCTTCCAATTTCATTTTTCTTCAAAGGGGAGGGGAACACCCCTCCCCCAGGACAGCGATTCATATACGGTGAAAAGTTTAACAATTTACTGTTCGCTCACTTCACGAAGTGTAGTTCTGATTTACCCCAAGGAAAAATTCACTTAAGGAAGCAAAATGAAAAAAAAGAACTTCCTAAAAAAGTAAAAATTCTTGGTGATATATTCAATTCAAATTTAGCACCAAATGTAGCACCATTTTTCATCTAGCCCACCTTACGTGAGCAAAACTTTTCCAAATGGGAGGGGGCCAACCCCTCCCCTTAGACCCCTCCCCCAGGACAGCGATTCGCAAATAGTGAAAAGTCCCCCCCCCCACACTTTTGGAGATGGATCCACGCCCTTGTAAATCTCCAGTAAAAAGTCACTCTATACAGGAAATTAACACGATCAAAGAAGGTATCAGCTAAATTTAATATTTTAATGAAGAATACAAGTGAATATGAACCTTTTAGAACAGTTTTCTTTCGATTCTTCTTGTAGTTTTCGAGATATTCAGATATTCATAGATAAGGGTATTACATTTTCAACCCAAACTAAACTTAAATCAATAACATATGCCATCATATAACTTCAAACTAATCAACAATGTCATGTTATTCACACATTACAATCATTTCTCTCATCTAGAACCCTATGCTTTCGATATGCGTGTGCATATGCATAAGAAGCATGTTAACGCTTCAAACCTCACATTCTCTAAGGATGAACTCATATCCTAAACCTTTATATCAAGATCAACACATCCACGCGCTTAAAAAATAATATGAGATGATGTTACTCCTGCTTGCTTCAAGGCATTGGATAAAACGTAGTAAGTCCACCTGTTGATATTTTGAGCAACACTTATTGAATGGAAATTTCAGTAAAGTGCTGTAAGACTTACTTCCAACTTAAATATTAAAATATGCTTATTCAAACTCTCCCTCCAAATTATAATACAATCACGATAATTATGGTCCAGCTGTAGGCGTACGAGCGGGGCCTGGGGGCTGCACCCTCCCCCGCCCGAGTTAGGAAAAATTATATTTCTTGGGCAGATTTGGGGGAAATTTGGACCATTTTCTCAGGTATAATTAGTTTCCTCGGACAAAACGGCTCAGCTCGAGAAAAATATCCCATTCGCCCATGGGTCAGAGAATTAAGTTGCGATTAAATTTGTTTCGCTACGGAGTGCCCAGATCTTTGTAGAAGTTCACACGTTATACCTCTACATGTACAGATATATGCCTACAAACAAAACTGTGAAATCAAATATGAGAGCAACGAAAGTTCGAAGGAAAACGGAGGGGGGGGGGCATCAGACCACCCAAATTTATTTCTTAAAAAATGAAGAAACTTTATTTCAACATGAAGGAAGCATTTTTTGCTGTTTGAAGTTTAAATTACAAGTGCAATAAAGTTGGAAGAATGAAGCGATAAAAAGGTTAAAATATGTAAGGAATAAATCGCATTTGGCGAACTATTATTGGTGAATAAACCGTCGAGACTCCAAATTTGACAAAATAACGGAC
>WURT03000013.1:1207037-1220680 GCA_009936505.3 Holothuria glaberrima
ACAGGTGTACATTTTTAGAACTTCTTAAGTAATTCCTTTAGAAAGGCTCCTAACCTTAGCTCATTCAAGAAAAAGCTAACGTATCCTCTCACTGGAAAGTATCATAAAAAGAAATCCCGTCTTACCGTCATTACCGTACATATAATTTATTCTCTTCTGCTGTTATTGCTGTTATTGCTCCTATTATGTTTTCTTCTTTCTTTGTTTCTTCTTTCATAATTGTTCATTGCAATTTTTTGTTTTAATTTTAATAGGGACCAAACTCGAAAAGTGAAAGCTTCCTTCTGGTTTCTCCTTCCTTTGCATTCCACTTACAGTTAATTACCTAGTTGTGCGATGTGTATTAAGTTTATACTCATTTGTAGTTATATTTATTTGTATTCAGTTCGAAGCTTTCCTTTACAAAGGGAATTAAACTGAAACTGAAAAAGGTCTTTATATGAAAACACTTTTCTTAGCCTTAGCAGTATTGCGATGATACAATTCTAAATACTGCCTGGAACGTGAGCCTTAACCTTAAACCCTAGACCCTATTCAACAAGTTAGGGAGGATTCGACTAATGTATCAATTACCTTATCACTTATTGTTGTAGTTGGGACATAACATTAAAATCTCGTACAACACACTCATTGATCTAATATCATGATCATTATCACGAACATGAGCTTGTTAACGTCCATATCATTTTGAGGAAAGTTTCACATCTTGAGATTGACTGCCATATAGTTTTGCCTTTATACCAAGTTATCACAACGCTCTGCAGTAATGGAACCACGAATCCAGGAAGGTAAAGAAGAGGTGAATAACTCTCTAAACAACGAAACATTTGCACCTCACCAAAGATTGTTAGATGTGACATGTACAAAAACTTAAATTTTGAAAAGGATCGAGGCGAGACCTACCCCGTCTTGTCTGGATTTTTCACTGTGATGAAAATCAAGAGAAAGAAATTTCATTCTCTTTAAAATCTGAAAAATAAATCATTTGACCAAAAGAGTGCAATTTTACCTAACCTGCATGTAACTTACTCATGATTAATATCATGGACGAAGACACTAGCGCATGTACGGGAGCATGGTCACGGGAGAAATGCCCGCCTCTCCCATCCCCCATAGATTTCTGCAAAAAGTCAAACAATTTTTGAAATGAGCCCAAATTCGTTTAAGCCATAAATTTAGATTTATGTAAGGGTGAGCTGAGGTGAGGTGAGGAAAGATAAGGTTAGGTGTGTTTTCGACTGAGTGATGGATCTATTTTAATCAGTACTAATTCATTACTCCGTCTCAATTCTTTTGCAAACTTCGCACGCTCACAGCAACACCAAACGTATTGCACGTATTCGAATTATTCACTAGCTCCTATGCCGATTGTTTGTGTCCGTAAAAGTGATTTCAGAGGAGCACATCACTGCAAGAGCGCGAAACCGGGGAATTCAAGAAAAGACATATGTCGTGACGATTGAAAGCTTTCACGAAATACTAGGCAAAATATTTACGGTCTAATTGGCAGGTTAATTTTATTAGGGAAATGTGTGTCCCGGTGCAAAGTCTGCATGGGGTTTTTGTCACGAAAAAGATTCCCAAGGCAAAATTTCAGCGCGTTTTGCACGCACTCGACACGGTCTGCACCCAGCATCTCATAGCCGTAAGGCAGTGTTCGCATTAAGGTGCGGGATTGCGTGATTCCTGCAGCTGTTCTCAACACCCCCCCCCACACACACACACACACACAAAATACAATTCAAGGGGGACTTCCCCCCCCCCTTTCTATTTATTTTTAATAATTTCAGTAAATATACCCCTTGATTAACTCCTGCTCAGCGCCACACAAAACTCAGGGCAAACTGATCGACTCCGATAGCTAAATAAAACAAACTCTCCAAACGTGACCATTTATTATGAGATTGGCCCCGAAAAGTCATCCAGTTATATCGCTGCCTTTGTGCATCCGCCAGTATTAACGTAGCGGTAGAACTAGAAAGCATCACATTGTACAGATGAGATGATGCGGTAAGTAATGTATACACGCACTATATATCTCTACGAAAATACCTGTTCTTTACTGTGTGCAAATCATTAGACCTAGTATTGTACCCTTCATTGAGTCGACTACTTACGTATTTACATACGAGTTGAGTACGAAATCGAGTGTGTCCAACTTTCGTGCAAGTACAGTTCATGGGGGTCACTTTTCAGTCACCGTCCTTGCCTGAACCATAAATAAATGTACAAGAAATACAAGCTCACACCATACAAACTAACATGCATTTTTACCTAAAAAGCCCCCACCATGACTACTGTTAACAACTGGAAATTATGCGGCACAAGTAGCGATGGAAAAAATACTGAAATCCCCTTACCATGTCGCGTGTTCTTGCGATGTGCTTTAACTTTTCTACAGAGCAGGTGCGTAGCGTAATGTATGGGTGTTTGCACAAAATTACGGACCTAACTATGCACTTCACTGCGCTCTCATCGTGTTTCATTTAGGCTAAAATTCTGTACAGAACATGGACATGATATACAGTATCAATGTTTGCGTACATTGCAGACATGCCAAACGTACGATTAATGACTGCGCGAATTGACTTCGCAGTCTCCACGATAGCAAAATATGAACATAAATGAACTTTCATCGATTTTACATCAGTTCAATGTAATAAAATAATGTCTTCAATAAAAGAAAATATATTTTTGAGACAGCAATGAGGAGAAATAAAACAACAGAAGGCAAATTATTTCACGTTTTTTTTTCAAGACATCGTCATTTTTGAATTTCTGTTATCGTATCGTCTCGCAAAACAATTATCTCGATTTAATGATAATTTTCGATATATCGCCCAACGCTATGTTAGAAGTTATCGCAGAGAAGAATACATTACTATACTCCAAGGGCGTAGGATGCGGGGGGCGCGGGCTCCAGCCCCCGAGCGAAATTTGTAGGGGAAAGCATGCTTCAGCTCCCCCTCCCACTTTCTTAGCACGAAAACCCCTTTTTGGCTGTTCTGTAAGAAATGTCAAAAATTTGCAGTAATGTATCTTAAAATTTATCCAAAATGAAGCACCAGATTGCATCTAAGGACCCACAAATATCAAAAAAAGAAATCAAAGGGCTACGAAAAAAAATTGCAGTAATTTACCTTAAAATTTGTCCAAAATAATGCACCAGATGGCATCTAAGGACCCTAAAACATAAAAAAATTTCAAAAAAGCTAAAAATGTGCGGTAATTTACCTTAACATTTGTCCAGAATGAAACACCAAATGGCTTCCAAGGACCGTCAAATATCCAAAAAGAAAGAGTCTAAGGGGAGGGGACACCCCTCTATACGCCTTCACCAGGACGGCCATTCGAATCAAAGTTCAGCCCCCAGTCTTGAACAGCTTCCTACGCTATTGATATACACCCTCTCGTAGACATGATAAGACAATGTTGTTAGTGTGTTGATAAATTAAACTATTGGAAATTGATATTAGGATATCCCCCATTCAAACTGAAACTCCACCCCCAAGAAAAATATTAATGGGGGATTTCCCTCAGACTCAAATCCTTGGTGCCAACACTGCCGTGAAGTAACGATGTTCGGACCAATATGCACTAAGTCCATGGCAAACCTTTGTAGGGACTGCATTAAAGGGGCACCCTAGAACAATCTTTCATCAAAAGTAGCCAATACAGTAACATTTGTAGCCTGATGTAAAAGATTGGAAGTAGATATT
This sequence comes from Holothuria glaberrima, assembly GCA_009936505.3. NCBI lineage: Eukaryota > Metazoa > Echinodermata > Holothuroidea > Aspidochirotida > Holothuriidae > Holothuria > Holothuria glaberrima. The sequence continues at coordinate 1,210,757 of WURT03000013.1, forward strand.
TGTCGTTTACTTATTGTTGGACGGGTGTTATGCTACAACAAAAAGATCACTATTTAATGAGAATTACTAAGAAAGTAAGTACTGTACATTGAACATTTGCCAAAGGTAGCACAATTTTGCATCTAAGTCACCTAACATAAACTTAAGTTTTTCAAGGGGATGAGTTGTCACCCTTCCACTAAGACAGACACATCCTTTCCGAACACCAAACCATATATATAAAAATTCACTTAATTGTAAATTTTTCAACATATGATCATTTCGTAAACCTGCCAAAAATAGCACAATTTTGTATCTGAGTCATCTTAAACAAACAGAAAATATTCAAGGGGAGGATTCTTCACCCCTTCACTCCGACAACATATACTTCTCTTAATCAAAGCCATTGTTTGGATGAGCCACGTAATCCAGATTAATCAGTGGGTCTCTAAAGGGTCTCCTTCTCATACGGCAGCAACACTTTAAACGACGGAAATTTATGATGGTGACGAGAAAAATGAGAACCCGGGCTAAGACAATGCTACTTAATATGGAGATGAGAGAACCAGATGAAGAACGCAAGAATTGGGGTTCTCCGTAACGTTAGAAGTCTCCGGAGTGGAAGAATTCGTTGTGGCTGGAATAAACGTCATAAAAGAGGTCCGTTTGAACTATAGTGTAATCGTTTATTTATCGCATACCATCACACGATAGCTACCAAAAATTAATTTTTCAAACACTCTCAAATTATATTACTTATTCATCTTAAATTTCGTAAATTGCACTCAAACAGAAAAAGTAAAGTAACCAAACGTTTCAACAATTTAGTAACTTTTAGCTTAATTTGGACAAAATTGTGTCTTATGTATTTCTTTTTTGAAATGACATGACCTTGGAATCAATAAATTTTTTGTATAAGAAGTATTTGTGTGTTATTTTAAGTAATAAAGAGTTGTAATGTTCATGTTTGTTTATCATCTTCAGACAAACTCGTACTTTTTAGATATTCTATCAGGCGTTCCATAAATGACTGAGAACTATTATCCCACCACGCGTTTAACGTTTACAATGAACGTCATATTATGGTGATTTACGAAAATAATATGTGGAGTGTCTCCTTCCCTAAATGAAATAGGTACACATACCGACTGTGGTAGGAATGCCCAGAGTGGTAGTTATACCTGCAAAATAATGTATAATACAGAGTCATTTTATTCCTTATCCAAACATGGAAGACAAATCTTGAACTTGAACATTGGCAACTCTATGAAAATGGTTTGTTGAATTCTTAGAAAAAGTTTTTAAAAAGAATTTCCAAAGTTATCTTTAGAGCTTTTATTAACTACAAGAATTTCTAAGGAAAGGAAATTCTACATAAATACCCGTAAAATATTCATAAAATCTGTATTGCCTATTCATCCACTTTAAGTTGTTTTATTCTAATTTTTGTTTTTCTTATTTAACTTTATACCAAACTCGAAAATTTCACAAACTAATGTGTTATATGAAAATTCTGTACATGAATTGAATTCTATAGACGTTGCAGAAATTCTTTGGAGATGTGAAAGAGTCTTACATATTCGTTCATTAATCCCAAGAGATTTTACAGAAGCGTAAATGGACAACAGTTATAAATATCTATAGCATTTCTATACATTTCAATTAAATTTCTATAAAAGCCTGACGATATATTTAAATATTTTGTACTCTTTTCGGAATTAGAATCTCATGAAAGTTCTTTTAGAAACAGTTAAAGGAGAATCTTGATATATTGTGTTTCTCAAAGCTTCACTTCGACACTTAGCATCCATTCCTTACGAAATTCTGGCAAAGTTGCAAATTTAGTATTCGCCGAAACTGTTTCTTAAAGCTTTTGCAAATTACTCTAATATTTCATAACAATTTCGTTCACGTTCTCGTTATTTAATGTTTAAAATTGATATGATCCACGACACTACAATTTAAATAATACAAAATTTTACAGTCATTACAAACACATCCTTATGCGAGGTAGATATCCTGTTTGCCTTTAAGCTGCTAGAAGTCAATAACCCACATACTCTGTATGATAACAGTGAAGGAACATGTGACTTTGTTGCTCAATTCATCTTTAAGGGTGTACGTCACAATGGTGCTTCCTATACCGAAGATATCCTCTGGCATATGGCTGCTGGTATTGTGCATCAGTATTTTATCATTCTGACTGGTCCGGCTTCTTGCGACAGGCTCGTTCCAGGACACTGTTTCAAACGACCTACTAGTAGTCTTGATGACGTCATTGGGACAGTCTATTACGACAGGGCTAACTAAATATTGAAAGAAAGAAGCAGCTTCATTATAAGTAAAGCCAATTTCAATTACTGTGGCATTTTCAAACAGCAGCGTTTAATAATATTTTTTTTGCCTTTATTTTTGCCCAAGTCAATCTCAGCCGACGTTTTCAGTTTCCTGTCTCCGTGCCCTAGGTAAGATACAGAAAAGATTCAATTAACCTAGAAACCCTTAATCAAAACAGAACTTTCGAAATTGTAGTTTAACAGTGGATGAATTGATACTAAACTATATTTACCGTGTATCTCTAGTCAACATATAAATATCAAAGTGTAAAAAAGTTTGCAATTCTTCCTACCTTCAACGCAAGTATGTGATGCCCCCTGAGGTAAGCATAACTCATCACACGCTGATCTTCCATTCGTACAAGCGTGCTGTTCTGTAAGGGAAACGGAAATATCAACAACAAAAGGATCAATGTACTTCGATTGTCAGTAAAACACCCAAATAGTTGCCGTATGAATCTGATCACCTTTCATTTATATCGCCATTTCCTTCCAATGACACAGCTTTTTATCCAGTCTTCCATAGCAAGGAGCAAGAGCATTTGGTCAGAAGGGGCGAGAATGGCTTGTCGGAGCGCTGTAAAGTAGGGAGATACCCTATGGCTAGATTCGAGTCCGTCAAGGGGGCGACTTCCCCCGACTATATGGACGCTCCGCCACTGACAGAATGATTCAGCTCTTTTCTTGGTTTTTAGTAGTAAGGACAATGCCCCCCCCCCCCATTTCTCTCATGCCTATGCCCTGACTGGAGAATTTTTATACCCTGTGTACTCATTCCTACAGTCCAAAAGAAAGCACCTTTGTTAACATTCTGAAAGTTGTAGTTTTCATTACACATCTCAATTTCCTTTCAAAATTTGCTATGGCAGCTAACTTATTTTAGGCTTGTCAAGATCGAAGGAAAATACGATAGATACTTTTTAGATTTTAATCACTGTAAAAACCCATTCGATGAGGGCAAATACTTCTGCACTTCAAATTCGTAAGTGCTAATCACGTTTTTAATGGCGCTGGGTCTTTTTAACCTCACAGTTTAGCCCAAATGGAGATTTTTATCCATTTAGATCAGTTCAAATGGGCGAGAAATAAATTTTTGTATAGTAAAAATTCACTTAACATTAGCTCTTGCAATTTTCTTCAAACAACACCGCACATCATCCAGTTTACCAAGGCAAAGGTGTAACATCTCCTACACAGCAGAAACTATTTGCGCGACATTTCACTATAAGGCCACGGGCTGAAACTTGTATCTTGTTGTTTCGATCCGAGATTAGGGGTCTAAAATTCTTTCGCATGTTAACAATAAAGGACCTAAAGTAAATAACACACCATAAGTTCTCCACGTAATTTGCTGTCAATCGTGAGAAATTATCGAAAGAAATGGGTCCTCATTTCTTGGAAATCCTGGCGTGAGTGAAACGTTGACGTTTCACAACCAGCTTGAAATGATTCCGCTTTCGTATCATATGATCGTATTTCACCAATCACATGCCAGGAACGTTCATGACCAAAACAATCATAGCCGCCTCCTCTTCGCCGATTGTGGAAGAGAAAATACTGCCGAGATGTCTATTTTTCGTAGAATATGTACGCAAAGAAAGATTTGATTTTGAAGTAGAGTTGGCTTAAAATCTGTGTCATGTTCGACAGAATGGCTAGATCCGAATGCTCGAAAGAAGAAAATGCCTCTCACAATCCAACTTTTTGTTAGGCTACATAGGCAGTGTACGTGACAAACAGTTTCGTAATTTCGTCCAAAGAATGAACACTGCGTATGGGACATAAAACCAGGATAAAATACACAAGTGAGTATATATTTTTTTACAATAAAATAGACAGACTGTCTCTAATATGCCTTGGTTTTGGGGACGATGTATTTTAATTGTAAAAATCTGATAAATAAGTAACTTCGACGTTAATTTCATGGAATACGTTCACGCACATAGTCAACTGCGCAGCGATCCCGGATTTGGGTGGTTGTACAGTATCTTCGACCGTGTTCTTTTAGTTCGAACACCTTGTAGCCGAAAAATGACCAATAATTCACCACTCAATGTAAATTGAGAGCCGATTTGGCTACAAAATACGAAACAATAAATTTCTTAGATAAAATTAAATCATTTGAGCAAGTACCTCAACATTTCTCTGTAGAGAAAGTGTATATTGGGGTGACGGTCGAATGCGCACTTAAGAAATCTTTCATACAAGATTGTTAGTATACAATTTTATGCTAGGTGGGCACGCCACGGGCCCCCACAGTCGACAGGCATCCTAGTTTACAGGAACTAGGCCTATGGGGCATTTCGTTTTGGCAAGTTATGTGTTTAAGCTTAAACCCTATTAACATACTGTAGTATTATGGCTACCACTTTTTTCAACGCAGCTATTTCCATGTTTTCATTATTTTTAAGGAAGTCCTAATGTTGTTTAGTTTCCTCATAGTTTTTAAACTCTTTATCCCTTATTGACTCCAGTTTGTCACAATTTATAGTGTTTGTTTGGTCTCGCAGTAGCTTTGGCCGTTCATGCATACAGCATAAACTAAGCATTATGGTATGCAAAACAAAGGAAAAATATGGTGTTTTAAGATAGTTCGGACTTCAGTTTGCTACACGGAAGCATGTAGAATAGCCTCCGTGTGCTAGTATTACTACAGCATATAACTGTCCCCTCACTCGAATTTGACAATGCCACTTTACAGAGATTTTGTAGTCTCTCTTTTTTTTCCTCTGTATCGCAAAGCAGACTATGTTGAGTTACTATTTACTGGAAGATGTTTTTTTTCGAACAGCCATTTATTTACATGAATATCATTCTAGGCTAAGTGGACGTTGTTGACCCTGTGGTACCTAAATTTAAATTTTTAAATTTAGATATGCAGTGTCTTGGTATCCTCACTGTGGGTAGGAGACTTAAGAAGTAATGAAAAGTCTGTCAAGGTTTAATGAGTTTCTTTCTTCTTCTTCTTCTTCTTCTTCTTCTTCTTCTTCTTCTTCTTCTTCTTCTTCTCCTTTTATACAAGAATTTCTTGGCAAGGTCTCAGTTGTATTATGTGACGTGAAAAGTGGGACTATCACCCTAGATTATTAAGGCGATTGAATGTATCTAATAAATAAAAGAATGTCCTGTTTGAAATGGAATATAGTATATTTTCTTCTATTTTCAATATCTAATTATTCTTAAAGCAGCAGTGCAAAACAACGACACGAAGATGCTAGTCAACATCCCAGAAGTGGACTGTGCAGCCACAGAGGTGTGGTATTTATTCTGAATGTTACAAAAAAAGTAGAAGGCACAAGCTTTGAGGAAAAGACAGCACTAATTGGGAGACAGGTACAGTATAAAAAAAAAGTCTTTTTACCATTTCAGTTTGCAAGTCTGTGAATTTTCATCCGTGTTCATATTTTGGCTGATTGTGATTTCATTATTCATACTACCTGGGCAAAGTATGGGAAAAGGGATATGTATGCTTCACTGTTTATGACACTCAAGTATGTTAAAATCACGCACTTAAATTTGTGCAAGTACATTAGATTACAAGGGTGGTGGTGTTTGTGCAGTATTATTTGTTCAGTGTAGTGAATTTAATGAACACCTCAGTATATACAATTGGACACACATGTTTTATTAAATATCCTCCATGTGCATATTGAAAGTATTTGTTTTTCTTTTGTACTGTACAAACTTTACCAAATGAGCTTTTGAATTAACCATAAACCTGCTAAAAGCTTAGATGTGATTGCTTGAAAACAGGGAAAACTTGGAGGGCAAAAATAATACCCCCCCCCCGTTTGAACTGTCTTTCAAAAGGCATGTGAGTAAAACAAACTTTTTTTTTAGCACACTTTGACATCATGTGAAGGTTTTTGCAAGCTTTGACAAAATGATTTTCTTTTTCTCTTATAGGCCTGGAGCAATAGACTTTTCGGTAAAACACAGAGGGAAAGACTTGTTTGAATATTTCTGTAGCACTTTGTCACCGAAGTTCTAAAGTGCTTAAAACAATTACCTCTGGTAAGAAAGACAGTTTAAGAGACAGTTCTCAGAGATAGCTGCAGCTACATACAGTGCACGAATGGATGGCAAGTTACCTCCCAGGTACCAATGAAACTTGTGGGTAGTAGAGAGAGGCTATTGGGAAAAAGAATCTTGTGCAAGTTTATTGGGGAATGAATAAAGCAGCACTCCTACCATACTAGCAACCCTTGGATCCCAAGTCTAATGGCGTAGCCAAAAGTTGGTCATGCTTCCAAGGCTTTCTGTTTCTGCGGTTTTTTGGATGGTTGTTGGTTGACAAGAAAATTCTGCAACTGTCAAAATGACTCAACTTGCATTTTTCAGGCCAGCCTCCATGGATCTTTATACAAGCATCACATTTCTGAAACTTAAAGTTGCTGTCAAGACTAAGTTTAAACTACAACATGACTTCTTCGAGTTTCTGTCCTTTTTCACTCTTGTACTCACTATTGTACTCTCCTAATTATCGCATTATGGTAGAAACTCACTTTAATTATTACAGTCTTGGCAGTGCAGTTTATTCATGATTTAGCAATTTATAAATTTCTTTTAGTTGAGGCATGATATTGAGATAGGAACACTGGACCATCCATTAAAAGATGTGCTGTTTTACTGCCGTTTTGCAAAGAAAAGATTAAAAAAATGCTGCCGACTCAGTCAAGCTGTAGAGGCTGCAGGTGTGGTTTGTTGCTGTACACATTACAGCCGAAGGATTTGGTTTACTTATTCATTGCAATGTGCGCAGCAAAAAGCAAAGGCTGCAGCCCTTCTACATTGGGTGAGGTAACTACTGACCGCAGCCTGAGGTTTTGACTTGTTCCCAAACTGATAGGACACTCGTGAAAAATTCAGCAGTTATCACCTCGATTTAAAGACTGCTTTGAAAGTCAAATGACTGTGTTTTTTCTTTTCTTTTTTGTGTATTGAAATGACTTTACAATGATGGCTCAAATCCAGTAAATCTCGACAAGAGCCTTGGCTTTCCTAAACTGGCACTTAACAGAAACTTTCACTTTATTTTACACAGTTTTTGTAGTAAACTTTCTCTGGTACCGTCATGTTTAAAATAACTATGGAAAATAATAGAGTAGCCCAAATTTACTTCAGGTATCGCATATTCCTCAATTATGTGTAGGTTACATTGTGAAAGTTGATATGAAATTATGATATCTGACTACTCATTCCATCATAATTTGGGTGTTAAAGCTGCCTGACTAGTGACTCTCACCCAGGCCCAGCAAGTGCATATACGCTGTGTGTTGGGTCTTTTCAAGATATACCATTGTTCAGAGATCCTGAACCCCTCGAAATGGAATGAAAAGCCAAGGAATTGCAATACATTGATTGGTACTTCTTGTTAAGCATAGACATTCTTGTGGGGGTTTGAGGTGGGGTCCATCATTTGTCTGTGCATTTATCCAAGGCATTTTCTATTGGTTCACTCAATTCAGGGAGTAGAAATAATTGGGATATAATTTACAATAGATAACTGAATTTTCCAAAGTTTCCAGTGATGACATAATTCTTTTTTCTTTTAGCTGTGAAACATTATTACTTTATTTTCCCCAGTGTATACCTGGTTTCTATTGTGCCACAAAAAATTTCATGCCAGTATAAACATGACTCGGTGTATTGACTCACTTGAAGAATGATTTCATCTCAAAGATTGCCTTTTCAATAAAATAGAATAAACGGAAAACTACTTAGTGTGTTAAAGGCGTGTTTTCCTGTGTAATGTCAGGGTAGTTTATTCCCCATTCCATGAAGATGATGTCAGCTTGTAAGCAGCATGCAGAGCTGTGACTACTCTATTCGAAATTTACTTTTAAAATAAAAAAAAAGAAAACTACAAGTCAGGCATCTACATTTTTAATGAAACTTTAAGTTTACTTCCCTGGATTTCGAATATGTGTGTGAATCTTCTTAACCTTTTACTATTCATATAGGAAATATTTCATACGTGGGGTTTCTTAAGCAAAATGATATTTGTGCAGTACTCAACTCTGGCTCCAAACCCCCAAATTATGTCTGTTAAAGATGAAGTTATAACAATTTTAGTTTTACTTATTTTTAAGTGGGTTTCTGTGGCGAAAAAAATAAATTTTCTACTCTGTATTACCAGGTCACAAAACTATTTATTTAGTGGGAAAAAGGACATTTAGACCCATTCAGACATTTGTGAAGAGAAATTTGCATTAAAATCAAAGTTGGTCCCAGAGGCCAAATTGAGTCCCTCAAAAGAGAAATTGCAATATTCAGTTCAGCTTACTTTATGAAACCTTGAAAATTAGAGGGTTAAATTTTCTCTGTACTGAACCAACTCAACTGCCCACCTATTCAGAGAGAATAGCGTCATGTAGCTGCTAATGGGAAGAGAAATTGGTACTCAAAAGTTGGTTCCACTGGCCAAAATTCTTGCAAAAAACGAAGAAATTGTGGTTTTCAGTTATACTCACCCAGAGTACCCTTATATTAGGGAACTTCAATTTGTTTTGTGTTTTTTTCAAGTCAAGTCACTTCCAGTTTAATGTAGAGGGAGACTAATTCAAACATACGGGACAAGAAATCGGTACTCAAAATTAGTCCCAGAGGCCAAAATTCTTGCTCAAACAAAGAAATTGCATGTTTTCATTTAAATTAGGGATCTCATATTTTCCCTGTGTGTTTATAGATCGAATCACTACCAGTTCAGGGAAGATGAAGACTTAAACTCAAGTCTGGGACGAGAAGTTGGTACTCAAAGTTGGTCCCAGAGGACGTAATTTTCGCTATTAAAGCAAAGAGATCGCGATTTTGTAATTAAAGTTACTCAGAGTACCCTTTAGACAGGCATCTCAACTTCTCTCTGTATATTGGCAGGTCACATCACTACAAGTTAAGTGAAAATGGAGACCCAAATTTACATTTGGAACGAGAAAATGGTACTCCAAACTGGCTCCATAGGCCAACATTTTCGCTAAAAATGAAGAAATCGTGATTTCTCAATGACGCTTACGTGGAGTACCCTTTCATTAGGGATCTCAAAGTTTCTCTGTGTATTGACAGGTCATATCACTAGGAGTTAATTGAAGATGGGACGAGAAATGCGTACTCAAAATTGATCCAAGGGGCAAAAATTGCTGTTTTGTGCACTGAGGACCAATTTCAAGGGGTCAGTGTGAAAAATTGGCAGGTTCTTTTGTGGAGAACTTTTAATACAGTGTGTGAAACATGTTACTTTAACTGTATAATCACTCAAAAAGTAGACCCCGAAGGTCGGAACGAAATCCATTTTCTAGGCACTTTCTGAGCTTCAGCCTGTGGCCTATATATTTATCGCAAAACTTAGGTCCAGTCACATTACTGAGGGCAGGCACCGCGGGCAACCTGTGGGTGCCAATTTTTGCTTCCCGCAGCTCCTCACAGATGGCACGGACCTGACAGTATCTCGCCCGGACTTGCCCGCAGGTGCGCACGGAAGTCCGAGTTGCCCGCCGCAAAGTTTTTGCTCAAAACTTAGTCTGGGTAAGCTGCGTAAGTTTGCACGCCAGATGCCACGCAGAACACCAGCAGGAGGCCCGTAGTGGCCGCAAGTCACAGGTAGCTAACCCGC
>WURT03000013.1:1230154-1241138 GCA_009936505.3 Holothuria glaberrima
TAGACTAGAGATTTTTTTGGGGGTGGGGGGGGGGCTTGAAACGGAAGAATAAAATTTTCTCTCAAATATATAAATCGGCAACGCTCACGCTGAAAACGATGAAAATAAAAGCGGTACCATAACTTATAAGTAAGGTATATACAGGCATAGTGGAATACGCAGGATTTCTCTCGAGGAGGCGGCATACAGAATGTTGTGTGATCGCCGTCCGCGCATTTTTTTTCCCACGAGGTTATGGGCAAATCATGGCAAAGGACCAGGCAACTTCTTGGAAATTGGCCACGCCGTTTTGCCCGAAATGCCAGTATCGCAACATTTTTTGGTAATTCTGACGCAGGATTATGAAAGAACATGTCAAAAACTCCTTGGGCACGTAGCCCTAACCTACTCCTTAACCCTAACCACTATTTTGGAACAATTTTCAAAATTTCTAAAAATTCGATTTGCCCATAACCTCGTGGGAAAAAAATTAGGCTCGCCGCCCTGGGGGAGGGGTCTAAGGTGTCTCCCTCCTCTTTGGAAATTTTTGAAAAATTTGGTGTCCTTACATGCAATCTGGTACCACATATGCAACCTTTTGAAGTACATTTTGTGTTACAAAATTTGTGTATATTTAGGAACTAAAGAAATTGGCATCGGTGAAGGAGCCATGGGGAGACAATCCCTCCCCTTTGAAAATTTTTAAAAATTAGGTGTCCTTACATGCAATCTGGTGCCACATACGGTATGCGACCTTTTGATGTAAAACTTGTGTTACAAAATTTGCGTTTTTTTAAGGAACTAAAAAATTGGCATGGATGAAGGAGCCATGGGAAGACAACCCCTCCCCTTTGAAAATTTTTGAAACTAGGTGTCCTTACATGCAATCTGGTGCCACATATGCTACCTTTTGAAGTAAAACTTGTGTTACAAAATCTGTGTATTTTTAGGAACTAAAAAATTGGCATCGATGAGGGAGCCATGGGGAGACAATCCCTCCCTTGAAAATTTCTGAAAACTTTGGTGTCCTTACATGCAATCTGGTGCCAAATATGCTACCTTTTGAAGTAAAATTTGTGCTAAAAAACTGCGTATTTTTTAGGATCCAAAAAACAAGAAAAATTGGCATCCGGGAGGGAGGGCCATGGCCCAATGCCCCCCTCCCCCTGCGTACGCCACTGTACAGGCATATATTTTTTAATCCGGAAAAATATAGCTAACGTTACTGAGAGATACGAGCAACCGGACCCGTTAACATTGATGGGAGTAACATTCGGTCTATAGATTTGACTAAAAGGGACTGCCAGTATAACTTGACAAGATCAGCGACGAAATGACTCGTTTTTAACTTCCAGCAGATGATTAATCAGTTAGTAACTTGATTTACATGTACGTACATACTATCATAGATGTTACTTATCTGACCCAAATTTCCATGTTATGAAATCATGAATTTATGTGATTTCGAGACTTAGACGACAGTTTCCCTTGACAAACTCATTCATGTAGGGACTGGCGTCGAAGGTTAGAATGCAGCTGGGTAAGCTAGTGGACGCCTGCACTGTGCCTACGTACCGTTATTCAGTGGCTGTCGTACTACATGTAGTCAAAACAACGGTGTACCGTGTACGCAGGTGGCCGTGGGATACAAGAAACGTAATCACATGCCTATCTTGCATGACACATTTGAGAAACTAAATCCACTGGACCAAGATGTGCACAAATGTATTGGGCAATCTCCTAATTAAACGAACTTAAAGTGAAGTTTGATTAAGATTCTGTCGAATCATATGCTTGCATGAAGGAATTACATGAGAGCGCGTTGACTGACTGACTATCATTTTTAAACCCTTGTGTTCAGAGCTGTAACCAGGGCAGGGAAGGAAACTAACTTTCCTATTTCTATTTTCCAACATACCTTGCATTCCGGAACTACGTGAGATTTCGAAGCAACAGATGGGAACACAAGGAAAGACAAATGTGCCATTGGAGGCATGTTCTATTCTTGTTGCTATCAATGATCAACTATTGCAAATGAACCTTGTTGTCTGCTTTTTGTAATTTAACACAAAGACGTACTATAAGGACTTATTTTTGTAATAAACTTAACGCAAAAGCATTATCATGACTTTCAACTTTCTTGTAAAACATTGCAAACGTCTTGGCATTACTCCGGCCTGCTGTGTTTAATATTTTCTGAACTGGTACACACTTTGTACTTGCTGCTGACGTAGATGCTGCACGAGTACTATGTGCTTTACATATATTAGTATTTCCTCCCGAGGCAGCTAATACTGCTTTTATCCATCTGCTGATTGTTTTTGTACCAACTGGTCCATTGGGCTTTCGGTAACTGATAAAGAAGTTGGAATAATGCCTTAAATTCTTAGTTTTCTCAATATATGCTTCTAAAGCTGAGTAAACACAAATACGCTCATCATTATGGTACCTTGAAAAAAATGACCTCTAACCCAACGTGTCCTGGTCGGGTTTGCTTGACTCTGTCCACGATAAAGAAACAAAATGATTCATCTGTCTTCTTTAAATGTGAATAATCCAAATAACTTAAGGTTTCAACTCGATGAGCTGAAATCAGTGCTGTAAGAATAACAGTCTTATAAGTTAAAAACTGAAGTGTTAGCTCATTATTTGGTCCTAATGTTCGTAGGTAGTCAAGTACAACAGAGACATCCCAGATACTATGATGTCTCGGCTGATGAGTTCTCAACTCGAAGACTCCCTTCAAAACCTTTTTGATAAGAATCTCTTTCCCAGTGTCTCGAGGAACCACAAGAAAAGAAGATAGCATACTCCTGGCTATGTTAATACCGCTGTAGCCAAGGCCGCTGTCATAAAGATCAACTAAAAAGTCCAGGACACGGTTTACAGTGGCCTGCAACGGATCAAGGTTCCTCTTGCCACAAAATAATAATCATCTCGATAAGTAACTGAATACTGTTTTCTGGTACTTGGTCTTCAGGCTGCAAGGATGACTTTGGCTGCCCAGGCCTGTAGGCGAAACTCCTCCGACAAGTAGCGATACCCGGAAATGAGACATGCTATCAGCGTCAGCTTTTTGTGAAGTGGATGCACTTGACCTGTTAAGAGACAATGTAACAAATTCTTTGTTGTTGGAAGGAGAATTGGTGTCTGAACAAGCAATTCCATTAGCTTTACAAACCATGGGCTGTGTAGTCCACAAAGGTCAGTGCTATAAAAAACCAGATGCTTTGTCTTTCTCTACCTTCTTTAAACACTTTCCTATTAAACTTAAAGGTGGAAATACATAGAATGTATGTTCATTCCACTGTTCCGAAAATGCATCAATTACAACAGCAGAAGGATCTGGTTTCCCTGAGATATATGTAGGGACTCTATCATTATGCCTGGAGGCAAAAAATCAATAGTAGGCCGACCAAAATTTGAAATAATGTTGTCAAATACGTCAGCATTTAACATCCATTTAGTATTAGGCATATTCGTACGGAATAACTTGTCAGCGACATTTTCCGTACCTGGGAAATATTAGCAGCAGTTAGCTATAAATTTCTGTCTTTGCACCATACCCAAATTTTCTTTGTTATCGAGTTACAGTACCATGATCGTGTCCCTCCCATCTTGTTTATATACGTTACTGCAGTAGTCTTATCAGATAGGATTTTAATGTGTTTTCTACTTACATTGGGACACAAGGTTACCAAGCCAAAATAGATAGCTAACAGTTCCAAATAATTGATATGAAATTCTTTTTCTATGGAACTCCATAGTCCATGGGCAGACTGACCATCTGTTACAGCTCCCCATTTTGGACGAATCACACTCAACAGACAAATCTGTTGATGAATGACCAAGTGACTTAAACGCTGAGTCAATGCTATGAATCCACCTTAAAAGTTCTTGTTTACTTTGGGAAGATAAGAAAGCCTTTGGTTTAAACGATCCCCTTGAAAGCGTCAAAGCCTTTTGCTTATCAAATTCCATAATACAATTTACAAAATCCGACACCTGCAAAATTTGCTACTAGAATGATAGTCAGTCAACGCGCTCTCGTAGTTCCGGAATGCAAGGCATGTGATGAGATAGAATTTTGTTATTCTCAACACACGCAAATATAGCATGAAGATAGTACACAACCTCGGAAAATTTTTCGGGGGTGTTGAACGAATTTTTGGGGGCTTGAGCCCCCAAAGCCCCCCGTAAAACCGCGCCTGGTGTGTGTTTGCGTGTGTATGTGTTTGTGACGCTCCTTGTAATCGCGATATCTCAAGATAGGAATGACCGGCACTTTTCATATTTGGTATATGTTGAGAGGAAGACCCTAGTGTTTTTGGTGGAGGTCAAAGGTCATTTGAGGTCACCAGAGGTCAAAGACCGAAAACCTTGTAATCGCGATATCTTGAGATAAGAATGACCGACAATTTTCACATGTAGTATTCGAATTTGTCATGTCGAGAGGGAGAATTCTAATGTTTTGGTGGAGGTCAAAGATCATTTGAGGTCTCCAGAGGTCAAACACTGAAAACCTTGTAATCGATATATCTTGAGAAAGGAATGACCAACACTTCATATTTGGTGTATAGATTTGTTATGTTGAGAGGAAGGAGTGTTTTTGGCGGAGGTCAAGGGTCATATAAGGACACCTGAGGTCAAAGACTGAAAACCTTGTAGTTAGCATTAGTTAGTTAGATGAGGTATAACGGCCCAGTTTCCAACCAATTGGTTCAAGTCGAGCCGGCCGCGATATCTCAATATAGGAATGATCGATACTTTCCATATTTGGTACATAGATTTGTCATGTTGAGAGGAAGAATCCTATTATTTTTGGTGGAGGTCAAAGGTCATTTGAGGTCACCAGAGGTCATAGACCGAAAACCTTGTAATCGCTATATCTTGAGATAGGAAAGACCAATACTTTTCATATTTGGTGTATAGATTTGTCATGTTGAAAGGAAGAACCCTATTGTTTTTGGTGGAGGTCAAAGGTTATTTGAGGTTACTGGATGTTTAAAACTGCGAAAACCTTGTAAATGGCTTGTAAAGACGATATCTTGAGATAGGGATAACCAACACTTTATATTTGGTATATAGATTTGTCATGTAGAGAGGAAGAATCTTATTGTTCTGGTGGAGCTCAAGGGGTCGTTGGGAGTCAAACACTGAAAACTTGTCTACAAGATATCTCAAGGTAGGAAGCTTGGATAGATTCCATACTTATTACGTGCATGCCTTATGGTGAAAAAAAAAACTATGCCGTCTTTGGTGGAGGTCAAAGGTCATCTGGGGTCACCAGCGGGCAAAGTCTGAGAACCCTCTTAACACGATTTCTCGAGGTAGGAATCATGGATATATTTTATACTTGGTACATTAATTATTCAATAGTTGGAGGAAAAACCTTTTTGTTTTGGGGAGGTCAAAGGTCATCTGGGTCTTTAGAGGTCAAAAGCAAAATTTCCCAAGAATTCCCAAGAAATTCTCAACATTTTCTGTGGCAAGGAATCACTAAACCTTTGGGTTTCTGGTTTTATAAGACTTTAAGCTGTTGCGAATGCAAGGGCTATGGTTATTTGATGGAAGCTGTTGCGTGTCGGTGCATTTTAGACAGAGTGATTCCCTTTCGACTCTAAGATGTGATTTGCTGGCATATGGCAGTGTACACAAAGAACCATACTATGAAATAATGGAGCCTAAGGTGATGCATTCTGACCACAGGCGTAGGACACACTTTTACTGGGGGATTCAAGTTAGCGGTTTGAAAAGGAGAAAAATCCTTATTACCCAAAAAGATTTCCCATTCTTTCAAAACTGCCGGGAAATATGTTTTGCCCGAACTCCGGGCGGGGGTTAGGTCTGCGTCCTCCATCTCCTGGCTCTCACGCCCATAATTATAACCACGAATTGTTAGTACAACTTGCGGTTCCGCATAAGAAAAAAAATTGTGTTCAAAGTTACACACTCTTCGATTCAATCATGCTGCATCTAATAATAAAAAGACAAGCAAAAGTTTCATTTGCGAGTAGAGCAGGTTATGAGGCTCATCTCGAAATATATTTCCGGAGATCACGAATGATGCAATCCAGCTGAACACAATTTTCAATCCACTGGTCGAGCTCCGAAGAGATGCAGAAACGTGTGAGAGTACAACGCAAAGGTAAATAAACGCCGGCGGCAACTGTGATATATATTAAATGAAAATCGTTATCAAAGCTGGAAAACCTGGATGAAGTGAAAAGCAACAATGACTCTGCCGGGATTCAAATTCGGAACTTTCCGTTTGCTGATGCGCACGCTCTAAACACTGACCGACTGAGCCATGAAACCAAATACCAGAATACAGGATGAAGTACTCCTGAGCAGGCATCTAATTTCGGAACAGCGCTAGTTCTCCTAAAACGAAAGGAGGCAAAGTCTGGGGAAGCCGTTATATTGAATTTGCACTAGGTCGGACTGACCTATAAATGTCCGCTATTGTCGGGACAAAGGGCCTTCATAATATGAATATGTTCCATAAATGTTTGCAAGGCATGAGGTCCTTACCTCTACGGACACACGACTTTTCGTGTCTGTTTTACTGAAAATCCCAAGTAAAAGGAGGTCTGGGTTTATTTGCGCGAAGCTTGGGCTACATATAACAAGACATTCGGGACATTTTGTTGAGTGATCGACGAAAATTCTGAAATTGACATAACAGACACAGTACCTCTATACGGCTAAAAGTGTAATCTACCACAGCGTATTTCTTTCATAGAAAGAGGTAATAGGTATACATTCCCCATGATATGTGATAAGCTGACTAGCTGTAAGAAATAAGACTATCATTAGCTTACCTACTAATTCAGGATTAATTACTGACTAATATGGTGGTAAACAGGTCCACTTAAAGTCCATGACCAGACAGGAAAGCTATAACAGCGAGCAACAGTTGAAAAACGACATTTTATTGGTCACTCTCCCATTTATTATGCGCTACGAGTAGAGCTAGTGTTACCATCTAACAGGAGCTTCGTCACAAACATGCAGTGTCACATATTCCGATGGTACAGGCGCTCTTATCTGGAAAACAGGGTTCTAGCTAGAGCTTATTTTGTGCCGGTTGACTGTTGGTTAGTGAAACGCCGTCCTGGGGGAGGAGTCTATGCGAAGGGGGTCTCCCCATCACTGTGACCCTTTGAGAAAATTTTGTATCTTTAGGGGGGCTTAGATTCAAAGTGGTACTACCTTTTGCAATATTTTGACCTAATAATATGTGTAATTTCATTCAGTTTTTAGTTGATGTTTAATTATTTGTATGTTTTTGGTATTTTTTCCACACATGTGCTTGGGATAAGATCAAAATAGCACATTTTCAGCAACGTTTCAGTTTAGTATGGGGGAAATCTGTGTCGGGCGGGACAGTACTTTTGACTGTGAGTGCCGGGCGCAAATAAGTAGTGTTGGGCGGGGCCCCGCCCGGCGCCGTCCACCCGCTAAAACCCTGCTGGAAAAGTATATGAATGACATTTGAGGAGGACAGGCGAAAAGTTACTTCAGATCAAAAGCGTAGTGAGATACAAGCATTGATGTGGAAAGAGTGGGTAAAGTTACATTTTGAAAACTTGAAGGCGAGATTAAATGTCAGTGGAAAGTGCACTTTGAACTCTGGCGTTTAATTCTGTCATTCATTGGAGGAGGAGGCAAAACAAGGGGCAAGGTCTCTGGAAGGTTTTAAATTTCTCTTTCCACCTCTGAATCCTCTATTGCATGACATCATAAATATTGAGCAGTTCGATGGAATGTCGAATATAATTCTTTGCAGACTACTGGACTATCGCATGTAGGCCAAACCCTAATGCAAATTCTGCTTTTGAAAGAGCGCCACCCAAAGATGTAGCTCCCTAGAGTCTGCTACGCAGGCTATAACGACACGACCGTCGAGTCGACTGTGTACCATGGCAGCTTTTCACAAAAAAAGTTCGGCTGATTGGTCTTTCCTGACGTATCTTAGGTAATTCAATTTTAAGCAAAATGAAAGCAAGTATGAGTAGATACAAATCATTACATGTAAAGCACAGTGATACGGTAATAAAAAATAAAAAAAAATCAAATTTTTGTCCTACGAAAGAAAAAATTATGAATGTTTTACTATAAGTCTCACTAGGCGATCTCCGCAACAAGATATAACTATTTTCAACTTAGTGTTTCCCTTGACAGGAGTGTCCTTACATGAAGTACTTTGTGCGGTCTTCCTTAACATGCAGATGGTATTTATAAATGGTAACTCGCATCTGTATCCAGACCAATACATAATATGTTAATAGAGAGATAACTTTAAGCTCTTCTGGGTCTTTTGGCTAAGATCATGTGTAGTATCTGTTCTTTTCAGTCAGTCAAGAACGGGACCACGTATGACAGACCCTTGATGTAGAGGTCTGAGGGTCGAGAGGTTGATCAGTTAAGTTGTCCTTACGGGGACCTATGGTGTCCTTCGGGGACGTAGCTCCTTAGGGGAGCAGAACTCCTTAGGGTAATGTTTGGTTTCGTCCCTTGGCTCTTCGCCAGAAAGTCGAGGGGACTTTTTGAAAAAAGGATTTTAAGCGATATTTCAAAATGTTCTTCCGTTCCTAATAGTTTAACGAACTTTAAGGAAATTATACCCATGGGACGCATTACATCTTAGATTTAAAGAGAGATATCGAAACCGTGACGGGATAATTTCCGGCCGAATTTTCGTGAGGGCGGGAGAATAGTCCAGGGGGGAAGTTGTCTGTTAGGAGTTGTCGGGAGGGGGATTGCCCGGGAACCGTCAAATACCCTCTTTCTCTGAAATGACAAAACGTTTTTCATTCACTAAAATGCTTGTGTGATCAGGGAGGTGGTCATGAACATTGTTTCACTCTCGAGGCATTTCTGCAACTCCCCTTGCGTGATACCCCAATGGTTTTCATTGCAGCAAAAAGAGCACATGATCTGCCCAGAGATCTGCAGATGCATCCAATTAACTTTGTAGTCGATGAGTGGCAGTTATAATTTTATCTAGCTTGGATTTATAGTGTAATATTTGGAATATATTCAAATAATTATACTCATGAAGACCAAGGATTGTTAAGTATTTTACTTCACCAATTTCTTGGATGTACTCGAAAAAATTGATACGACGATTTTCTAATTATTCGTGTTATTTTATGTCAGCATGACGGGTTTTTATTTCTAGCCGGCAATTTAAACACTTGTGAGGTACAAAGGGAGCATTCAAATAGTGCTGTTCTGTGCAGCAAGAATGGAAACTTTCAGAGACAGTGCAGGCAGCGAAGGTATGTTGTGAGTAAAATTTGAATTTCTTCCATCAAAACAGAACAACTGATACAAATGCAACAAAGTTCCATACTCTTGAGGCATTTCTGCAACCGTTTATTTCTGCTGTAGCACCCCTCTTCCGGGGAATGTTTTCAATTTCGTTTGAGCCTTACAAGCTACAAGAAAGTGTTAAACTTTCGAATAAGGCTGGTGGTCGCGATGGAGTACTTGTTTTACTCCCAAAGAAGGCAGATTCTTCATTTCGGGGTTCTGTGGAATTTTGTCCCGTCCTGTACGGCTTTTGGGTCACATGAAGTTTTCCTAACCAAATCAGCCTGGGATCGATTACGGCTGTTTCTTACTTAAACAAAATCGGTTGTCGGATTGTCCAAACATATGTAGAGAGGGGGGATAGTCACATATTACACAAACACTATTAACTGACGATATTTCTTGTAGTTCTTCGGGTACAGACTTTTTGCAAACCCATTCTTTTAAATAAGTAGAGGCAACCGGTGGGGATAATCACAGGCCCCCATTTATACGTTCCTTTCCACTGAAATTTACCCCCACGACTTCAGTCTAAGCTGTGGTGGGGCTGAGATCCACGTTGGCCAGGCTCTTCGTGTGCCCATCTTTAGAAGAGGTACAGCCTCTTATTTAATAGTCCTGAATATAATTTCTGTACCCCTTTAACTTCTGAATAAGGCGAAACAAATTTTGAGCCTTTTTCGCCACATGGAGTTATCAAGCATTAAATTCATACCGTACTGTATACGTAAGGACATCAAGACTGTGAGGCACTTTTACAGTTAAAACACAATCATGGTTAAATTTTCCAGTATATTTAAAAAAAAGAAACTTTACTAGGAGAGGCCATCAGCCGTTCTCAGAACAAAATTCGAAAAATAGAACGGGATGCGCGCGTTTAATATTCAAAAACACAGTCTTGTGTAGCTAGTGAACTTATGAATATTTAAATCACGCGACGCTACAAAAGTTCGTGCAGGGTGTTTGCTCTAAGGGGATAAGACTTTTTAATACAATCAATAGATCTTTTCCAATTTTTAATTCACATGAACCACCTGACGCCTAAGCTTAATGTGATTTAAGTACATTATCCTCTATTGGGCTATAACATAACGACTGGCGGAGAGATCCCCTTAGGACAAGCTTTTGAAGGAAACAGACGAGCATTGTAAACATAATAAATCATTAAAAAAGTTTTTAAAGTCGACGTTTTATCACATAGGGGCAGGCCGATATGTCTACATGACTGTTCTTAATGTCTCAGGGGTACGCTTGCGATTATCTTAGTACAATTAAAGATAATATACCACGTCATATCCCAATGAAATGCGTAGTTTAGGCTGTATTTATTTAATCATAGAACTGATAGCTCAAATGTTTTATTAATTCATACTTAACGAAACTAATGGAGCAACTAAACAAGGCTCGGTGTATTAAACGTAATTTACTCTATGTACAGGAATGCGAAATCATGCGTCGTTAATATGGGGGGGGGGGAGAAATCATCCTTTTTGACTGTAATGTAGGTGTCAGACAAGGCGAAAACTTGTCCCCAGTCCTCTTTGCTATTTATTTGAATGACTTCTGTAAATTTATTAGTAATTATTATGATGGTCTAAGTAATTTGGCTGACACAATGAGGGATCATCTAAGCAATGAGGATGTAGAAGTCTACCTTAAACTATTCACTTTGTTGTATGCAGAT
>WURT03000013.1:1261845-1273251 GCA_009936505.3 Holothuria glaberrima
ACTTCTGTACAATAATAAAAACCCAATATACTCACATTAGATCAGCATGCACAGGATTTTTGTAGATATGACAGGCGCAATTGTGTTTTCGGTAAACGTTTTTTACGTGTTGCGAATGTCACGCCTTCAAGGTCTTGGGCAATCCTTCGAGTAAAAATTAGATGGCGGTATTGCGTTTTTGATATAGTAGTGGGGTTCCGTTATACCCCGGCGGTCCGTTTTACCCCATGTTCCCCTAGATGAATTAAGTAATAAGCTTACAGAAAGAGATGAAGGTGAAGGTGAATTAGAGAAGACCCGGTGTAAGTACCGAATTCTTTCGTACGTTAGCTGCTTAAACTGTTAAAAGATAGAATGGCCTAGTAGGGTACGACTTAAACTTTATTAAGTTATGACAGCAATAAGAAACAAATCAATACTGAAGAAAGTCGGTAAAGTAATAGCAGGAGATCGGACTAAGCACACCCTCATTACCGTCGTTTAGGGTAAGTTTTAAAGGCTAATAAGTGTTTATCGTTAAAAAAAAGGAATACGTGGGGGGGGGGGGTGGGGGTGACTGTTTGTTACTTCGTTCTTTAGACTTGAAAAGTTGTTTACACATGGAATTAGAAAACGTGTGGGTACATGTGCATTAATTACGACAAAAATACCTTCGATTGGAAAACCTGACTTCCATGAAGATTATTATTTGCAAGACATCTGAGTTGTCAACATCACAAGTAGCAACAACTTTACACCCATTCGGTTAAATACGTACTACAAGAAATTTGAGACATGGATTCTATTGCATCTAAAATTGCTAGAGCAGATTCGATGGAGGAGCTGACAAATATTTTAAACGAAAAAAAAACTTGACGGAAGTGGAGAGAGGGTTTTTGTTTAACCGTCTGTGTTATTTAGCCACTGACGGGCATCCTGTTTCTCAGTCGGATGTAACAGAAGAAAATGGAGTCGGAGAAGAGAGCGGTGAGTTTACTTGCTTGCAACATAATAATAACAAAATGCGACTGCAGATTTAGGTTTAGTGTATTGAATTTAATTTTTATGTACCACATTTCTCTCTTTTATTTACTTTTAAATATCATTATTTTATTCTATTCACATTATCATTACCCACAGATATTCTCCAATACTGGATGCGTGCGGGATCTCCCGATTTTACTGACAGTGAAAGGGAAATTTTTGAAGGCCTCGTTGATGGAGCTGAAGACGAGTTAGGTTAGTCTTTCCTCTTGAACACAATGGACAGAGTTCTCTTAACTTGGCTTTTTCTGTATTTTCTGTACCTTTTTTTTGGTTTGAATTTTCTTCGTGCATTAATTTGTAACCAAACCCCTCAACAATATACTAACAAATACACGTCTCTTTATAGAGCTGTAACTTCAGCTACGAGCTTACTGCGTAGCTTAGTCTAAGCAACTAAGGCTGTAAGGTGTTTCTTACCTCCCCACCCCCTTTCAATCTTATTGACAGACGATTTCAGTGAATGGCTTAGGAACGAGTACCCTGAGATGACTCCCAAGTCAAGAATTCTCTATAGAAAAGGCTGTAACTATAGGATGCAACACTGGGGTTGCAGATACTCGAATCACAGGAGCCGTCAACGACGGAGCGTCTACTTCTGGTCTGCCCAGGCCCCAAGCTCGAATCACAGGAGCCGTCAACGAAGGAGCGTCTACTTCTGGTCTGCCCAGGCCGCAAGTTGGGGGTAAGAGACCCTTTGACGTGGTGGAAGAAGGCTTTGACAGTTCTGATGATTATGAAGACATTGAACATGAAGATTACACGGAGGAAACCACCGATATTGACGTAAGCCGTTTATACAATATAGTTAAGGGTAACTGAAAAATATGTGAAAAAATACCAAGCTACGTCAAGCAATTATAGACTCAAATTGAATTTAAACGAACGGAATGACATCAACGCTGATTTATTTCCTCATGTACTAGGGGAAATTTTTCAGCATTTGTTGGAAAGACTTAATGACAATATTTCATCTCATGATATGGTCCGTATTGTTATTTGTTCCGATCATTTAAATTTACCTATCGCACTTCCTTTCATGAGGAGACGTGACTTGACGGTTGAGCAAATTATGACCAAAATTGAGAGAGTTCTACAGTCCAACAAAGAGTTGTACCTTGACGAAAATCTGGTAATAAATTTTATTCATTTGAAAATGCCTTCTGGAGGGGGGAGAGCTCGGGGGTTACAGTGGCATGCAAACAGTTGAAGAGTTTTTTTCGCAGCAAGAGGTGTATAATACGTATACCCAAAGATGATTGGGGACTTTGCTGTGCCAGGGCTATTGTCACGGGAATAGCTATTCATGAAAACAAAGACTCTAGGCTTGATCAAATCAAGCAAGGCAGGGGTATACAATTAGACTTGGCTCAGAAATTGCATGATGATGCTGGGGTACCCCAAGGGCCGTGTGGTATTTCCGAAGTAGAAGCTTTCCAGAACTTTTTAGGTAATCGTTTCCAGATTATTGTTCTAACTTCCCTGAAGAAGCCGATAGTTCTGTACAAAGGGCCACATTTAGGGAAGGGTTTTCAAATTTATTTATTTTATCATAACGAGCATTTTCACCTGTTTCTACAGCCTAGCGCTTTCTATAGTAGTGGTTACTACTGCCACTACCATAATAGTTTATGCAATGACAGATTCAAGCATAGCTGTGAAAATACATGCAACATATGTTTTAATGGAAATTGCAAAACTGAGTCAGGTAAAGATTGGGTTCACTGTAATAAGTGTAACAGGGATTTTAAAGATCAAAAATGCTATACCTATCATTTGCAAAAATCTCAAGAAGGCGGAAAGATGACAGTATGTGACCGATTTTTCATTTGCAAACATTGTGAAAAGTTTGTACAGGTTCGTAAGACTAAGAAGGGGGTTGTCATACCACATCGTTGCAATGAATACTTTTGTACTACTTGCAAAATTTATGTACGAGATGGCCATAAGTGTACAGTTCAAAGGTATGTAGACAAAAAAGGGGATCACTGGAAATGCCAAAAAACATCACTTAATGAAGAACACCAAACAAGGCAACTGAAAAAGAGTCAACGCGCTCCTCATAAGTACGTTTTTTATGATTTTGAGACAACTCAGGAAACAGGGTGCCATGTTCCCAACTTGTGCGTTGCTCAAGTTGTTTGTGAAAATTGCATGAATGAGTGTTTTGAAACTTGTTGCGACTTTTGTGTAGAAAAACAAGTTGTTTTTCAAGGTAGTACAACTCTATCAGATTTTGGCGAATGGTGTTTGAAAAAAACTGACACTACATTTATAGCACATAATTTTAAAGGATTTGATGGATATTTTGTATTAGAATATTTGTACAAATTAGAATACGTTCCGGAAATGATCAAGCAAGGCGGCAAAATTATGCAAATGAGTTTGCCTAGAAGTAATTTACGTTTTATTGACTCCCTCAACTTTTTACCAATGCCATTGTCCGACCTACCTAAAACGTTCGGCATAACTGAGCTGAAAAAGGGTTACTTTCCGCACCTGTTTAATAAAGTCGAAAATCTAGAGTAAATAGGTCCATTACCTGATGTTTCCTTTTATTCCCCGGATAAAATGTCGGTTAAGAATAGGGCAGTTTTTTTGGCTTGGTACGAAAAAGAATCTGCAAAACTTGAGCAGTTTGATTTTCAAAAAGAGTTTCTTTCATATTGCGTCAGCGACGTTGATATTTTAAGGCGTTGCTGCATTTTGTTCCGCAAGCTCTTTATGGACGTTACAAGAAAATGCCTTGATACTGAAGTGAGAACTTTGTTTGAAGATAGCGACTCTGATTTTGAAACTAGCAATGACACAAACGCACAAAGAAAAGAATGGGGGGGTTGATCCTTTTAAACACTGCATTACGATAGCTTCGGCTTGTAGTCTTGTTTTTCGTCGTAATTTCCTGACACCGGGTTCGATTGCTGTGTTTACTGACCAGCAACAAAAGAATCATTCGTATGCATCTTTGCAGTGGTTACAATACGAAAGCCTTAAACGGGGTGTTCACATTTTGCACGCCAGAAATGGAGGAGAAAGGAAAATCGGTCCTTACTTTGCAGATGGTTTTGCCAAAGAAGGCAACATTATTTTCGCCTATCAGGTGTGTTACTGGCATGGGTGTCCACATTGTTACGATGAGGACACTGTGCACCCCACCCACAACATCACAATGGGAGAATTATACAAAAGAACAGAAAAGACAAGAAAGTTTTATCAATATGCTTGTCCAGATTACTCGTTCGTGGAAATGTGGGAACACGAATGGAACATTTTAAAAGAAAATCTGTCTCCAGAAATGAAAGTAAACATAAACAGTGCCTAAGAATTTTGAACCGTTAGTTCCTCGTGAGGCGTTTTATGGAGGAAGGACAAATGGCATCAAACTTTTTCATCAGGTTGAGGGCGAGGAACAAATAAAGTACGTAGACTTTTGTTCTCTGTACCCTTATACAAATAAATACTGTTCTTATCCAGTAGGACATCCGAAAATTTTAACGGTTGACCCATCTCACGATATGTCTAAATATTACGGTTTAGTGCGTTGTGTAATTTTGCCGCCTCGAAAGTTATACCACCCAGTTCTTCCTGTAAAAATACACGATAAACTAATGTTTCCTCTTTGTAGGAAATGTGTTGAAGATAAAGTCAAAACTGCATGTAAACATTCTGAAATGGAGAGAGCAATTACTGGCACGTGGGTGACACTAGAGGTACAGAAGGCGATTCAAAAGGGGTACAAAATTCTGAAAGTGGAAGTTGTTTGGCATTTCGAGGAAAAAGCCGAGTACGATAAGGTCACCAAATCGGGTGGGCTGTTCACGGAATATATCAACACTTTCCTTAAACTCAAGCAGGAGGCGTCTGGGTGGCCTTCTTGGTGTAATACGGAGCAAGATCGACAAAAGTATGTCTCTGCGTATTATGAAAATGAGGGTATTGTGTTAGATCCTACAAAGGTAGATTACAATCCAGGTTTAAGGGCTCTTGCGAAATTAATGCTTAACAGTTTTGGGGGTAAATTTGGACAAAGACTAGACTTAGAGAAAACTGAAATTGTAACAAGGGTAGAAAGGTTGTATGATCTTTTGAAAGATGGTGACAAAACTGAAGTTACAGACATTCGTTTCATTAACGAAGAAGTGTTAGAGGTGAATTACAAGGATAAAAAAAGAATTTTTGCGTCCAAACGCTAGAGTTAATGTTGCAATAGCGGCTTTTACGACATGTCATGCTCGACTCCGTTTGTATGATGTCCTTGATCGTTTGCAGGAAAGGGTTTTGTATTTTGATACGGACAGCGTGATATACACCTCAAAGCCCGGCCAGTGGGATCCGCCAACTGGGGATTACCTGGGGGATCTAACAAATGAAATTGATCCAAAAGATGGTAACTTCATTACTACCTTTTGCACTGGTGGGCCTAAAAACTACGCCTACACCTTAGACTCCGGTAAAACAGTTTGTAAGGTACGGGGAATAACTCTGAACTATCGGAACAGTCAAAAGGTGAATTTCAACACATTGAACATGATGGTTCAGAGTATAAATGGTGAGCAAACGCCTACAGTTGTGACTGTTACAGACTCTCAAAAAATTACCAGAGACGTAAAACGCAGAAAAATAAGAAACCAAAAGTTTAAAAAGGACTATAGGATTGTGTATGATAAGAGAATTATCGTGGATGATCTAAGAACCGTACCCTATGGATACGAAGTATAAGTAAAGAGGGGAGGGGGGGGGGTTAGCAAACTAGTATGGTAAGAGGGAGGGGATTATAGGTTGGTGATGTTCTGAGGTAACAAGGTATACCACTGCGCTTCATCAAGAGTATAAACTTAAGGCGTTTATATCTGTTTGAACAGATTGATTGTAAAAATGGGATTCAGATACATAATTACATTTGGACTGCTTCCAGTGACGAAAAGTGTGGGGGGGGGGGGGAAGTTAGACGTGTAACTGTTGAAGAGTACTTGTAAGTGAACCGATGGTAGATTTGAGAATCGTCCTACCGAAAAGGGGGTAGGAAGGGACGGGGTGAAATGTTGAAGCGACAAGGTACACAAGAATTGTCAAATGAAAAGTCCAAGTATGTGTTTATTCACTTATGCAAATTTATTGTAAACATGTTACTCAATGCATTTAAATGCGGAACTTGCATTACTATGAAAAGAGGAAAGTGAGAATAAGGAAAAGAGAAAGAGAAAACATGACTGTTTTTATTGACCATCGACAAACTTTTTGTTTGTCGATGGTCAATAATCCGATTTAGTATTAGTTCAGCTTTACTCTTCATCGATTTTGGAAAGTTTGTCAGTATACTGTCTGCTTTCAATTGGGAATCTTCAGTGATGTTCGAAGTGTCCGCACTTTCATCGTTATTTCTGTCACCACCTTTATCTGAGTTGTCAGAAATTTTAATTCCAATTGGTTGTCCTGTCATCTTCTTGTCCTCGTCCAGATAACGTTGTAGTATTTGGTTATACAATTGTTCGAAAAGAGATACATCGGTTCTTTCCAAAGTTTTTTTCATACCTTCATCTAATTTACTGAGTTTTGTCTTGATTAGCTACATTCAAAACACGAACAGCGTCCTGTGGCATCAAAACCATTTTCTTTGCAAATTGCATTCTGCTATTTTGGGGTCAGCGCTCCTAATAGTAATCCTCCGAGAGATTGAATAACTGGCTTTAGGAGCACGTTTAGAAAACCTTGTTGAACCAAAATGTCTCCTTTTAGGATGACCCAAACGTTTATCACTTAGAGCTCTGAGGTGCTTCT
Organism: Holothuria glaberrima; assembly: GCA_009936505.3. Classification (NCBI taxonomy): domain Eukaryota; kingdom Metazoa; phylum Echinodermata; class Holothuroidea; order Aspidochirotida; family Holothuriidae; genus Holothuria; species Holothuria glaberrima. The sequence continues at coordinate 1,268,647 of WURT03000013.1, forward strand.
TGTAACGTGCTAGCTTCGATCTCTGGGCTTTAGAAACAGAAACATTGCCTTTTAACACGTTTGCAACACACCCACAAAGACTGGTAATCAAGCTTTGATTAGCATGCTGTAAGAAAGCTTTCCGCTCACGAGGTGAGCACCTGGCTAGAAATCTTAGTTCGTGAGCATGTTTTTTCAACCGTCTGGTTGGTGCCATGGTGGTAAATGAATTGTTCTCCTTAGCTGATCACATTTTATGTTATGGAGCGCGTGACTCATTTAGGCAGATAAGCGTACTGCGTTTCTCCTGGAAATATGTTTGTGCGCAATCGAAAGTCATTGAGAGTGTAAGGTTTCAAATCTATGAACAGGTATCCGTATGGTTTCTCAGTGGCATCAGCAAAGGCCTCCTGAATAAACTTCACCTGACCGGGGTACATCTGTTTTCCTAAATTGGAAATTTGGGATTTATCTCCGGGGTTTCTAAATAAAACGATGTAGTGTGCATTGAGTGTGATATTGCGTGTTTCTTTGGCTCCATAAAAAAAGTTCTGTAAAATATAAATAACAGAGATATTTCTATGGTGTGATCCTTTAGAAAATAAATCGGTGATTCGCTTGTCACTTCCATGTGACGTCATAATATCGTCTAAAATGATCAAAGTTTTGTAAGACGGGTCCAGATATTCATCCAGATTTGTCGGGAGGCCTTCAACAAAGCGGATTTGAGGGAGGGCAGCAGACATCTCCACAAAAGCTGGCTGATATTCCCCATAGCAGTAAATAATCCTCTCCGGCGCTCCTTCAATGACATCTTGAGTTAATATTTTTTAACAAATTGAGTTTTTCCACAACCGGTCGGTCCTGCAATCACGCAAGTAAAGGGGTGTATCAGCTTCGGGTTCATTTGAGAATATGCAAAGCAAATGACAGAAAATGTAGAGTCAGGGTAGGCCGGAGGAGTACTGTAACTTGCGAATACAACTGCAAAAGTGATATTATTGGAGGGTGTCAGCGCTTTGTAAAAGTTATCGCCCTCGTCGTGGGTTCATTTCCCTGGAAATTTGTAAAACCATGAAATCGTCGTCATTAACTTTCAAGTCCAAGTTATATCTCTTAGTCATTTAAAGTTGAATCCTCCGTAAATTTGGAAACAATAGTATCCATAGATATATTTCTACATCTATGTAGCAAAAAGAACAAGCAATATTGACCACACACGGTTGATATTAAACCTTGCAAACGCCTTTCATTCTTTCTTATTAGATTCTTTGTGTGTTTTTTCAAAAACGGTTTAAAGTAAGGGGAACACTCTTCAGGTGATCGACCAAAAGAATAAAAAAAATCTGTTCCGTTATTGTCAAAGTACATAGCCACCCAGTGGGAGCCTGGTTTATCAGCTTCATCCGTGTTTGCTATAAAAGCTTGTGGTAGAGTAAAACCTTTCTGAGGGAGACGATTTGATGGAAACACTCCATGGAAATGATTTCGGGCAACTGAATCCAACTTGATGATTTGCAAGAGCTGTCTTGTATCCATGTTTGTTTTGGCTTCAGAAGTCGATAAACACGTTGCGCGCTTTGTCTATTTCCACTATGGCGTCGTACTCCGCATAAACGATGACGTTTACCGTCCTTACCAGGGCATGATCAAATTGCATTTCCAATCGCACGTTGCCGTTTTTGCGTAGATTGAAATGTCCTCCGTTAGCTAAATCAGGAGTCATGTCAAATGCATACAAGGTATACCCATGCGCAAAGTCGTAACGGTCGATATGATTTCCTTTATCACTGTAAATGGTATTTAAACCAGAAAAGAGGGTTTGGTATGCCATGATATACTGGGCATCTCCAAAATTTGGACGCAGTGGTTTCCATGGTAACTGTTCTCCGTCAACATACAGTGCTATAAAATTTAAATCATGGTGATGGAAGTTAAAAGGGTTTCTATTGTAAGATCCATTGAACGCTTCGGAGTCAACGCATCCAATTACCAAACGCTTCGGAAGGTTCCCTAAGAATAAACTCTCCCGTGTAAAAGATATATTTCCCCTAGGGATTGAAAGTGTCGTTACCTCAGCTCTGCGTATCGGATACTTCGCCGTGCCATGTTCCAAAGCTTTAGCATGACCCAGTGCAACCTGAGGATTCACTTTAACATGACGCATGTATATTGATGCGTCAACAATGCGCACTCTGAAGTCAGCGTTCGCTTGGCTTGATTAAAGACAAAATTCATTTTTAATTCGATGCAGTTTCAGTTTTAGCTCCACTCCTAAAAGAATCTTTTCTTGAAAAAATAAATCTCAGTGAATTGGCCCAACGAAGTCAACAATTCTGCTGTTTCTCGTGTGCTCAGATCTTGCTTTTAAACCTTGATTAACCACGTCCGCTACTGCGTTAGGGTTACATGAGTCCATTTTACCCGCCGTGTCTTTGTAAAAGAGACTTCCAATCAGTTGGGATTCTTTCGCATCCGGCCCGTATGAGAGCAGGGTCTCTAATATTGCACGGTAAGGGTAGGTATTGGTAGGAATCACCAGACGGTCATTGAGAGAAACATCAACTTCCGAAAATAGAGACTGCATCATCAGATTGACAGGGCCGACGTTTGCATCATTCTCAAGGTCTTCTCCATTAGCCTGCACAATTTTTGCTCTAACATGAAGAATGGTTTGAGAGAGATCAATGTAGTCATCAATGGATCCTTGTACAGTAAATTGAATGGGGCCGGTATCTGTGATATTGGTTAGAGGGTGGTACTGTAGCCAGTTTCCTTTTACAATACTTGTTTGTGTGGGTGGCACTGTAAACAAATCCAACTCGGGCTTCGTGCATTCACAGGACGTGTCGTGCAGGAGAGCCATGTTAGTTGCTAAACGTCAAATATATCCAAAGACCTTTTCGCTCGCTTGACGCGTTTCGTTCTGACGCTTTTTGCCGAAGCTTTTCTTTTTAAAGGCTTGGTCCTTGGGCGATTTCCGTCAAGCACACCCGTTACTATACGTTTCCCTGCCTGGCCGAAGCGGCGCTTGGCGGCAGTTTTGATATGTTTCCCTTGCAAAGCATCATTCACTATCTCCGTGCCAGTGTAAAGTGCCTGTTTTCCAAGCTCTTTAGCACCTTTCTTCAGAAAGGGTAAAGCAGAGCGAGCGAGTCCTGCAAATATACCCCACAAGCCATCCCCCCTTTGATAAGGATAACCTTTAAATACAGGAACACCGTGGCCGACCTGGTGTAGGTAGTAATTCTCTAAGGCTGACATCTTTATAATTACACAAAAAAGGGGCTCCTACTCTGTCTAAAATGAAGTTTTACGATCACTCGACCGTGCTGAAATGGCACAACTTTGCCGAGATCCGTCCTTAAATCTATTCCAATGGTAGGAATATGCTTCGTTTTAACGGGGACGTAATGAGGTGTATTGTATGAAACGGTGATATGTTCTCCAGCTCGCCTAGTGCCGATTCTTACCACCCGTAGCAAGGGGACATGTGTATCCCCCACCCTTTGGTATTCAACAATGTCAGAGTAAACAAAAAAGCTAGTAACACCGCTGTGCACGTCAGCGGATATGTCACTCACAGTGAACCCTTCTTTGCACACCCTGTTAGCTTTTAGAAAGCCAAACATTTGGCTCATCCTTTGCAATGCCAAAGTTGTTCCTGGTCTCAGTTTAAATGTGGTTCTTAAATTATGTTTGGGTTGATAAATTTTAACAAGATTGCGTTCTTCTTCGGTCAATAAATCATGAAAAACATCAATGACATCCTTTATGGTGTCGTAATAACCATAAGGAATACATATTTCCCTGTCATTGAGTAACATACTACAATTATTTTCAGTCAGATTGTGCCAGTTGAAAGGATACTGGATTTCACATAGGGCAACTTCCCAGGATCCTTTTAAGAGTATTGGTTCAGCTAACTGTGTCCTGAAACTTGCAAGAGTATTGTCAGGAAAGTATTGAAAAGAGCCGTTGCTTGGTAACGTGACATAAAAGTGTGCAGCCATTATGCTTTACTGATGTCCGTCACCCAACTGTTAAACTTTGAAGGATACCCCTGCCATTTAACATAATATTCCATGTTACCATTTCTCTTCTTTTTTAATACTTTCTCAACTTTAAAGAGGGCGCTTTCTTCAATGGTAACGCTTTGTAACTCGTGTTCGTAAAAGTTCCCTTCAATTTGCTCACCTCCCCAGTCCTTAAGCTTGTAAACGGGAACTGGCAATGGTTTTCTTTTAACGATAGTAAATACTTCTTCGCTCCAATTGGGTAAGTAGCCTTTTTCAAATTTTAATTTCGATTTAGCTATTCTTACCATTTTTCCTATATTAGACTTATATTTCTGATTATTTTTCTTTTGGGGGGAAGCATAAAGTGTTTGCCATACCCGTCCTTCGTTATCTTTCGTGACGTCAACAGGTCTCATTTTAATGGACCTGTGGTATGCTTTGTTATAGCCTTCAACAAGTTTAGGAAGAATTGTCACATATTTCAGTGTATTGTGATAAGTGAAGTACTTCCACATTCTAGATTTCAAGGTGCGATTAAATCTTTCCACCACTGCAGCTTTGGTTTCATTATTCGTAGTAAAATAATGTATCCCCTTTTCCTTTAAAA
>WURT03000013.1:1288425-1298910 GCA_009936505.3 Holothuria glaberrima
CACGTTCCTAGTATTATCCAGGGGTGTATAGTTCTGATGAAGCAGTAATCTGGAAGATACAATTGACGCAGGCGTTTACCACAGAAATGGATTTCAGAGCTACTTGCATTAGGCGATGGGGTGGTAATATGATATAATGTGCCCTACCTAGACAATAGAATGGTGGGGTGTAAAAAGTAACTTTCAGTGCAGTCAATGCAACATTTTATTTATGTTAAAAATTTATGTTAATTCTATACACCTATTTCAGTTTGAGGAGATACAGCATCTAATGGGTGATCATTAAAGTTAATATTTTTGAAGTTCGATTTATGCTTCACCTCTTAGACAATTTCATCCAATCAGGGGGTTACTATAAGAACTCCCTTTATCTACGCCAACTGCTTTTCTAACAAATAAAGTACAGGAACAAATGAAATTTGAATATTAGAGAATAGTCTGATATCTAACTAGCTGCTAACGCCTAATTCCAATCGGTTTTTGCCACCAAGGGAATAACAAGATGCCGCAACCGTTAAAGATGTAGTAATGCTATATATGCATGTGAGAAAAGAGGTAAAGCATAATATTAAACTTAGCTGTTTGACTTTGACGATTTTTCACATTTGGCAAGTGATAAATGAAGGTGTATTCATGTTCAAAATGTCAGGTGATATGAAAGAAATATTATGTTATAGCGACACGCGTCAAAATAGTCATATTACTTTTCGCCTAGGCAACTGGTAATGTTATGGAAATGGTAACAACTACCCTAGTGACCTTCAAGATGTAACAGGTAGTACAATCAGGGAGCTGTAAGAGACAGCTCCCTGGTACAATTTTGTGATATTTAGTTTTTATTTGCTGAACACTTTTCAAGCTTATTGAATCTTCTATGAAAATACCAAAATAGATTACTAGGCAACTATTTGGGTTCAAACAAAATGTGGCAGTTGTATCTCGTCCCATGCAACACCTTCCTTCTCTTAAATTCAATCGGAACAGATGCTACCTATAATCTTTTTTATTATTTCGTGATGAAAAAGTGATGCGATAGGCTAATATCTATAGGGCCTACAAAGGTTTATCAGGTCAGTCACTGCACATGTACCTTGTGAATCTAATTTAAGTCAATTAATAACTGGTTCGAAGCTGATGCACGCGTGGGAATATTATCAATATATCACCTTTTGATGTTTACACTTGATGAGGATCGCACAGTTTAATAAACCCGTTATGCCTGTAGCTGTGGTACAATCAGTAGCCTATCCCGGAAATTGCAAATGCCACAAACTTGCAAATATCACAAACTTGCAAAGGGCATGTCGTGTTATAACTACATTGCAAAGGTAGAAATAATATAGTTTATCATTCGTAAACCATTCAAACATTAGAGTCGTGTTATCAGTGTGGAACGTTTTTTTCTCATCCTTTGCTTGAAATTTTTACTAATCGTATTACTGAGCGTAGGGGGGAGGAGAGACTAAGACCACTGACTTCTTATACTACTCGCTATTGCAATTCATTCAAAAGCTCCGCCACTCGGTCTCACAAACCGAATTTTAAAACATAGAATGGGAGGGCAGCTCTCGTTTTAGTGTTGCTTTAACCTTATTCTTGGTCACTACTTTTATCTAACTTTTATCTTCGTTTACTCGAGTATAATTTGCCTTTTATTTGAGTCTTATCAGCTCTTACCTGTTTTATGTTTCTCTGTTTTATGTATTTATCCTTTGCCTTTTGACTATGTACGTATTTATTTTATTTTCACTTGTATTATGTCTGTGATCTTATTTATTTTACTTTTCCATGTATCTTACCGCAGAAGTATATTTTCCAAAGTGGAGTTAATAAAGGTGATTTATCTTATCTTTATCTTTGTTTACACTCATATCAAAAAACTCTGGCAACTGCTCATTCTTCCCAACATATTACACAAAGAAAAAATAATGAAAGTTGCATCATTAAAAATTCGGAAATTTGGGTTTAAAGATAATATATAAACTACAAAACAATGGATCGCTTTCTGAGGGGAACTTTATATCTTCAAAGCCTTCTAAGCCTAATCTAGAAAAGCCTGTCATGCTATGAAACTTAATCATAGTTAAAAAGTACCAAGTTTTTTTTTGTAAAACAAAGACAGTAACACGCTATACATTTTCTAGGTCGCCATAGCGTAGCTTCTATGACTTCGGAGGGGGCGGGCGGGGGATAAGTGAAAAAATGGAGAATGTACCAACATAATATTTGCAAATGTACTCTAACAATTTTGCAAGTTGGTCGAAAAATATGGCAGAATTCCACCATTTCAACTATAGGCGCTCCTGGAGTTGGGACCAACATCCTGGGCCGATTATTGGAGAAACTTGGGTTATTTTCTAGGTTTGTCCGATGTGTGTTTCTTTTTTGAGAAAAGACGACTCCGCCACCTAGAAAATAAAACATACCCTACAACTTTGAATCCGACATCGGTTTGAGAAATATTATGTGAAACATCTGGAAATGACCCACTGAAACAGTAATAAAATACACTGTAAAAACAGTTGATTCAGTTTGACCCAAAAGTGGGTCAAAAGAAAACTGACTAAATTATTGGGTCAAATGATTACCCAAATAAACTTCATTTGACCCAAACTGGGTCAAAATTTTGACCCAAAATGTTGGTTCCCTCGTGACCAAAGTGTTTTTAGAGTGTACAACTTGCATAAGGTTGTCCATTAGCAATGTCATAGAATCTTCATGAATACAAACATAAACATACTATTATTTGGAATAGTTCATGAGAATAATATAAGCAACAACAGCGATAAAACAGATACCTTTATTACTTCCGGATACGAAAGAAACTTTCATTACTTTCGTAATCATACAAATTATTTCTAAATCTCTATCTTCCTGGGTCGGCAATGGACAAAGGATAATGTTGACGAAATAGCTAAAATTAAGCTGAAATCGAGCCATTTTTTTGCACTGAAGCTGGCATTCAACCGACAAATTTGCTAATCCTGACAACCTCCATTCACTGTTTGCTGCGAGTCGATAAATCATGGGATTCTTTGCTTTGAGCAACTATCTCCGCCTCAACTGATGTTGCTGGAATATTACATATAGGCTATAATCTGGTAATCTTTTATATATTATAGTACGGCCATCAATACCGGGGAATAGCTAAGGCGAAGCTTAATTCTACAATATTTTTCTCTTTCAAGTTTTTCCAAGATATAAACCAATATACGTTGTGTCTTAGAACTACTGATGTAACAGTAATACTAGTAAAACATTGTAATATTAACCCCTCCCCCCCCCCACCCCATTGACTACCATACTATGGTTCTAATCAGAAGACAGTTTTTCTCTAGTAGATGGCAATTGTTTAGGTTTAAGAATTTCAAAAGTAAAATAGATGGGAGACACATATACAATAAATGTTTGTACCGCTACGTAGTTACTTGCATAAACTATAAGCCTAGTGCCCATGGGGGAAGAGACCGTAGTTTCTTTATATGAATCCAGTGCGGGCCCGTAGCCAGCTTCACATTTTTAAGGGGGGGGGGGAATTGTGATTGGGGGCAAATGTTCCGATTGGCTGGCATAAAAAATTCCACCACATCAATTATTATGCAGTTTCAATTTTCATATGGGGTAGAAATATTTTGGGGGGAATTGCTCCGAAATGCCCCCCCCCCTTGGCTACGGGCCCGATCCAGTGAAGCTATCCATTAAGCATCCTATAACGTTTACCGATTTGAAGAGTGTTTTCTTTCTTATCAATACCTTCCTTATTTTCATAAATCATCTTTTCGCAATTACGATTGCGGCAGGGAATTGTGGCAATCGCCATACATAGTATGCAAAACACCGGAGTTGTAATCAAGTCATGACTCGAGTCACAACTTGCAAAATTGCCTGACTTGAATAATTCTGGCCGATTTTCCCACGTTGAAATAACACAGTGACTTGAGTCATGACTTGACTCGAGTCGCTGAAATGAGTGTAGTTTGACTTGACTTGCCACAAAAAAGAGTGACTTGGTTACAACTCTGCAAAACACACGTTATTTGAGACAGATTATAAGGCAATTGTAAGGCTAATAAGTGGATATTCGTGTTCTTCGAGACACAAACCACAGGTAAGTACACATCTTACGCTCCTGGCTGATCTACGCTGAGATGATTTTAATATATTCTAAATACACGCAGTTTCTTGGCACGTGCTGTAGGTACGGCAGTGTGTTTGTTTATCCCCCAGTTTTTGCGATTGCTCAGTCGAGATTGCGAAAAAGCTTATTGGGCGAAGATGGATTCAGGGAAACCCAAGATACCATTCAAAAATGATCTGTAACGGTACAAAACGGATCATGGGGAAATAGGTTAAAAATATGACAACAAAGATTGTGAGCTGGTTTCTGAACATCTTCAAAAGGTAAAACCATAGCTGGCGTCCTGTCTTGTTAAAAGAGATTGCCTTAAAGTAAGACAGTGTTTAAGCTGAAACGTGCTATTCTTTTAGGCGGTTACGCAGGGTACTGGAGCTGTGATGCCCATAATAACACCTCACGGGTATTACCGTAGGCTCGATTTATAAAGTTAAAAGGATTTTCAACTATATACAATGCAATAAACCGTGAAACATATCTTTGCAAATTTACAGTTGCTCTGTAACTCAGTGAAGGAGAAACGTTCATAATTGTTTGAAAAATCAAGTAATGAAAAGTTTTTTTTTTAATTAACTGAACAGCGTCCTTAAATTGTATAAACACGTTTACGTGACCTTATCAAGGGCGAAGATCAACTAAGATCTATTGTCATTGGTCAACTAAGACACCCACGTTCCTGTACTCTATGATGTAGCCTAAGGTCACGTGGTATTATACTGGGTCTTCTTGTCAGCTCAGCAGATTTAACTTTGATTCTAGTCTCTTAATTAATTAAGAATTCCACAGGGAAGTATTCGCCGTATATTCGGTTGATTTCAAACTATATTTACGTTAAACTAAATGAAACAACCTAATATCACGTCTACTTGGCTGTTAAAATCCATCGGTGTATTGCTAAATAACAGGAGTTTCAACTATGAGGAGACAAGAGGTGAGGGCTGAGCATTTTGGTGTTTGCTGGAGACTTGTAAAGGCAAGCGGAAAAGACTAATAATAATAAAAAAGAAAAAAAAAAACAGTATTTTTTAGCCACAAAGGTATGGTGGGCATACATGACAACAAAACTTTAGAAAATACAGGGGAAAATTCAGGCTCGTAACCAGACTTGGAGAGGATGGGAGGGGGCAATCCAAGATCAGGGGGCAATAAGTTTTGTTTAATTGAAAAGCATCAATTCTCACAGAAAATTTCACCAAGTCATTGAAATATACAAACAGCTAGGGTCAGTGGTGGGGAGGGGGAATGCAGTATGTTGTTTGATCGCCGACCTCGGCAGGGGTCTAAGGGGGAGGGGATGCCCCTCCCCCTTGGAAAATTTTTGAAAAATTTGGTGTCCTTAAAGTACATGCAATTTGGTACAACATATGCTAACTTTTGAAGTAAAATTTGTGATACAAAATTTACTTATTTTTAGGAACTAAAAAAGTAAAAAAAATTGGCAAAAATAAAAAATTGGCGTCCATGAGGGGGTGCAATGGCGTAATAATGCCCTCCCCCGTGTATGCCACTGGCAGGGATGTAGACTTAGAAAGCTTTTGCTGACATTATCTGAGTATGGGGAGTAATTCAGTGTAAATTTCTGATTGTCTGCAGGCTCCATGATTTCTGAGAGCGCTCATACCATGAGCTCAATTTTCACATGCCGACTTTACTTGTAACCCACAAACCAAGCATCTAAGCAGCAACACACCACGATATGAATACATCTTAATGCAATAGTAGGCCTATAATATACCTCTGATAGGTAGTCATTGTGCCATGGAAAGGGGGGGGGGTGAGAAGTGATTTTTGGGATACTATTAATCAGCTGTGATTATGTGATCTGAGACCTAAGTAAGCTGTCAGGTTCTGGTGGTCATGAAAATTCAAAGTTCCTTCATTGTTTGCAGATATCTGGCCAGTAGTCACAAAAAGAAAAAAAACACCCAGTAATATTCTCATTCAAGATATGCAAGAAAGTACCTTCTATGAAATGTAGCCTAAGCATAATACGATTGATGGTTCATACGAAGCCAACTGCAATTTGTCAAGGGATAAGTCAGATCTATTCCACTTAAAATTACAATAGTTTCTCAATACCCTTGAGGCTTCACTTGTCGGAACAGTAGGCCAAGCCTAACGAAAACAAAAAGTAAGGTGATAGCTCAAAGTTAAAGAGTTTCGTTCATGCAGACGTGATATATATATATATATATATAACATACATATATATGTATATATATATATATATAATGAGAATAAGGAAATGGTGAAAGTCAACTACAAGCTAAAAAAAATGGAAGAACAGCACCAGGCTTGAAAGCTTTCGGTTTTTAATCAACCTTCGTCAGCCAAACTGATAAAAAGCAAGCATACAAACAAATAGAAGAGGCGAATTTACAACTTAAGCAAGTATAAAAGGTTCAAAATCCAAATCGTTAAGACTACAAAAGATTCAAATCTAAAAGAGGATAAAAGGCTGGCTTCTTCACAAGGAGCTTAAAATAAATGAAAACAATAGAACACTTAAAAATACAAAAGTAGTAAAAGCCGACCCTCTGAGATGAAAGAGGCAAGACAAACTAAAAACGAGTATAAAAGGATTACAAGTTGGGATGAAAGGAGAGGGCGGGCAAGGGATTAGTTTAAGTAATTGACCCTCTGGTAAGAATTAAATTTCTTTCTTTTGTTAAGACCGAAGGGATGGAAAGTACACAGCTGAGCCATCCAATAAGCTTCCCGTTTTGTTAAAATTACGTCTTCATTACCGGTGCTTTGAATTTGTTCAATAATAATGAAGCGAATATTGTTGAGTACACGTGGAACAGAATTAAAATGCACAGCCAGTTCACATTTTCCTTTATTTTTGATGAGATCAGACTTATGATTACGAAACGTAACTTTAAATTGAGTAGCAGTAGACCCTACGTACTGTATTTTACATTTTAAACAAGTAGCTAAATAAATGACATTATGAGTCGTACAAGAAAGGAAATTAACAATTTTGTATCTTTCTACTTGTGCTCATGCTTGTAAAATGTTTACTGTCATCTAGAAAGTTAAAACAAAGATCACATCGAGTCTTTCCACACTTGTGGCAACCCTAATTAACACGAGGAACCTCGTCCTTATTCAAACGTTTCGGAAGCTTAAGATGTTCTTTTAAAGACTTACATTTGCGAAAGGCTGGAAAAATGGAACCTTCTGGAAAAAGTTCCTTCATAGTAGAAGAATTGTAAAGCAAGTGAAGATTTTTGCGTACGGTTAAGCCTATATTGCCCATAGACGGATTGAAATCAAGAATAAGCGGATATTTACGAGGGGAATCTTTAGTCCTGATAGGTCTATTTGGTTCCCCCAAGGGCTCCTGATGTGACTCAGGGCAACGTCCCAATTGGGGATCTAGAACAAAGCCCCGTAGAAAGTCCTGGGGCACTTACGAACTTGTTGTCAGAATAATGGGGCACTGTAAGTCAAATGTTGACTATCTTGTGATCATCTAATAACCTAAAATGTTTACAAGAGATTACAGAAATCACCCGTGGAGCATTTTGTAGTTCAACAGTTACTAAAGGTTTTTCCCTTTAATGCTAAAAAGGGACTTTGTGGGGTTGGGATGAAGGAAGATGGTAGGGGTTGCATGGGACCTCATCGACTAATGCCACTCAAGCTGTCCTCCGGGCAAAAATAATGAGAAAGCCGAGATTAACGAACCGAAAAACTGCTCTTTTGAAAACATGTTAACCTTTGACTCCAAAGTACATTAACACATAGCAAAAGTTATCTACTATGTTACAGTTACCTACAATTGTCACTTCTGTCAGAAGGCTATGTCATGTTAATGGACAGCAAGGTAAAACTACACTCATCGGGACAACTGTTAACCATGTCCCCTTTGTTCACTGCTTTCAATGGCACTAATGGAATTCTGAGGAAAATATTGAACTTGAACACTGTTAGATGTGATTTTGTGGAATCTAGCGATAAAGATAATGCACATACCTTGTAGTGCACCTGAGGAGTGAATGTTAGACCTTCTCGACTTGTTGACGTCATGTATCTCCTTTTATGGGAACGAATTTGAGTTAAAGGGAAACTTCTGGAATCTTGCAATTTGGTAAAGCCCTGGCTTAAAAGAAGGGTCTAAGCTCGAACCAAGTTTTGATGTATTAGAGGGGTACTTATTCTAAGCAATCTGATGAAATTCCCATTGAAATCCGACGTATGGTTCTCTAGATATCAGCAGATCAAGTTGTCACATTTTCAACAAGAAGTGAACTTGAAGCAAGCACATATGATGTCATAGCCTCACATTAATGAGCAGTCTTTTGTTGTTTTTCTTTAAACTTTATAACCAATTTTCTCCTCAACAATCAAATGTTATGGGAATGTGATTGCATGAGAGGCATGGGAAAATTACAAACTTCACATTCCACATGGGGTCCTATCCGAATCAACTTCAAGGTCAACACAACAGACTGAAAAACAAAAGAAACAAAGCTTTCCTTATAAATGTGAGGAAGTGATATCAGGGAGCTGCCTAGTGATGTAACTCCCACTTGCCTCAAGTTCACTTCGGGTCATAAATGTAGTAACTTCTTTTGCTTATATCTGGAGTAATACATGTCCGATTTGAATGAAAGTTTCACCAAAATGCTTAGATTTAGTTCCTCTTTCACATATGAAGAGTAAATTTTTGCATGAATCCTTCTTTTCAAGTAAGCAGTTTAGTATCTCATATTTTCACCCCTTGCCCTCTTAGCGCTCATCGTTCCCCTCCCCTAAGTTGCGAAAACTCTACGTTAGCAACACTGTCTTAGAACATCTTACAGTTTAAGCTTCGTTTTGTAATGTAATGAAATGAATATTTTATATTCTTTATTTTTCTTCTCTTTTTTTCTTTTTTTTTGTTGACTTGGATCAACTTGTTAAGCATTTTGAGGTTTTTAGACTACTTCCTTTTTCGTTCCTAATTACGTTCATTGTAAATTATCTAATTCGTCATATCTCGTTTTTAAAAAATAAAAAAAATAAATGAAATGAGTCAACAGTCGAGAGATAACTTCAAATTAGACTAATGGATATAATGAAGTGATCTCTGTCATTGTTCGCGTTTGATATAGTGTGAACGTGAAAAGAGGCGTATATATTCGACACCTGCTAGGCAGGCAAGATCACTGAGGCATTACGTAATAGCTCCATGGTAAGATGAACGACTGACCTTGATAGAGACATGCAATTGTTCTGAAACATAATGGTAAAATCAGGGAGATGTCACTCAATGATATCTCCCTGGTAAAATAAAGAGCCCATACCCTCAATGGCATTCAAACTTCCTTTAAAGGAAAGATACATTATCTAATTTATGTTCAATTGATTTTAGCTTTTGCCTTTTTGAATTTTTGGGAATGAGCTCCAAACAATCAGGTATATGTTTGCCCTAAAGGTAACAAATTTCAAATTTGATTTTCCATCTATTTTCATAATATGAAGGTCTTCCCTGTTAAGGCCGTAAGATTACAAGGATTCTTTGATTCCGGTTACTAGCTAGACTCACTTGGCTTGGCTGAATTATTGAGACTTACAGGAAAAGCATCAGGCTTCTATAAAGACTTTTTTATGAAGTCTTCGGACATGGAATGTCTAAAAAGTTGATAAAAGTTAAAAAATTTCTTAAACGTCATTATGCAATTCAATTGTCTACCTAATTATTTGCTGTTCCAAAATATATTCCATTATCATTCAGGCTAATTTTGGTTCGATATAGCCATCCTCTAATTCTCACTACATAATTACAATCTCGACATTTAATTTCCCCCAAATGCAGTCCTTGATCGTTAGACCTTTAAGTGTCACATCACAAAAGAAGTGTATTTGGCTAGAATTTTGACTAGGCCTAAATGTATTTCAAAGGTTCATAATTTATACACTACTCTTGAACAGCACTTTGATAGCTTTTTGATCCCAATTTGGGCTAAGACAGATGTGTGTCAAGTAGCTGGCCGCTATATCTCGCAATGATTTCCACACATAATCTGTGTAAGGAGGATAAGTGAAGGTTTAGACACCTAAAAGTGATTCGATTTTGTAAAGTCCTTGGACTTCTTCGTCATTTTGACGGGGCAATAATGTACCTCACAGTACCAAATTTAGCACCACTGTAGAGTTTATACTGTCTTCTTGAATTATATCCGTTTTATACAAGTTTGATAGAAGACTTTAACGTGGAGGAATCTCGTAATCTGTAAAGGGGTTTCGAAGAGACTTTTCAACAGGCATTTTACTGTATCAAATGCACTGAGCCTGTAGCAAGACAAAACATAAGAAACATTCTCTTTAAGTCAAAAGTGGCGGTTGAAAGAAATTAAGAT
>WURT03000013.1:1319531-1337278 GCA_009936505.3 Holothuria glaberrima
TGTCATGTGGGTGACTCAGTCTTGTTACAATATATCATATGGCAAGGAATCACTAAGCCTTTTGGCTTTCTAGTTAAGTAAGGAGTATAAAACAAAACTCTCAAGGCACCATAACTTAGTCCTGTCCACAAAATTACTTTAAAAAAACAGAAAAATGCCTATAACTTACGAAGTAGAATACACACTACACTTTTGGAGACAAGCCAATTAACTGGCTTTTTACCACACATTAGAAGCGCCCTCACAATTTTTGTGGCATCACTGGTTAAACACACAGCTAAGCACTGTTTCAGCATGCTCCCTATTTAAATTTCTATGGTGCAATGTTAAATATGTTACTTGGCCAGAGCAAACTAAATGAACATTAAAGGGGACTGGATTTCATATTTTGCTTGGATGGTGTATCAGAAAATACGACAGCAATATACAAGGATTATCATACACAGTACAATGTACATAATGAACTGCTTCTGCCTGAAACTTAATTTGATGTGCTATATGTTGTAAATATGTTGATAATCTCTGAGATAGCTAGAGTCATAACCACTCAATCTGACAACCAGACACCTTCAATTTACTCAACATTTATTTATTGATATATTAATTTGAGGTTTTCTAGGCTCCTATGCTGCAAACTAATGTTTAAAGTGGATTTACTCAAATTTTAGAGTTATATCCATCCACTTTGTATATTTGACATTCATATGTAAAATATTGTAGGCACCATCTCACTCTCAAAGTTCTTGCAACTTAAACTTTTATTGGCAAGGCGTAAAGATTTTGCGAAAACAGGAACAGAGTGTGTTGTATTAGTCAGTGGCACTCTCCCTGAAGGAGTATTCATTTTTTCATTAAAATACTCTTTAAAGGGCTAAAGAATTATTTAGAGCATTATTTGTGGTGCTTTGTAGAATGAACATTTTTCAATTTTTCATCTGATTAGGACGGCTAGAGCTCATGAGAGAGGGACAGCTTTGTCTTTTGTGACTGAGAAAGAGACTGAATTGCTAACAGAAGTAGAGGAATATTTAACAGATGGTGAGCATTTATCTTTAAATCAAACCAGAGTTTAGTGACTTACATTTAACAATCATAAATTTTGGCTACAAAGATCATCTTTATCATTTGTTGCTAACATTGTGTAGTTAAAGGTGAGACCTACATATGCAAAGTTATATAGTAAGTCTTGAGTACCTACTGCAGTAGCCACAGAAAGCAAGAGAAGCTCCATAGTTTCAATATGCCTTTCAGATTTTTTTCCAGCTATGATATTGTCAGAGACACAAATAGGTTCATGCAAGCAACCATACAACATAAATTTTGCCTGTTTAATTCTCAGCTGCTGACTACAGACCCAACTTATGATATACCCTTGATGGGTTCAGTTTGTATGATGTTTGCTGAAGATACATCTTTGATAAAAGGAGTTTATTCAGAATTTGTTATCTTACTTTCACTAAGTCTTTACAAAGACACTGCATAAATGTTTCATTTGTATAAATCTCGGTTTTTGAAGGTTTTGTTATTTTTCATTCATTTTCTTTCTTTGAACAGAATCTGGAGTGTGTTCGTTGAAGCCATACCAATTCAAGATGGAGGAAGTAGAAGGATTCAGATACAGAACTAAGGCAAGTCATGTACCCACAGGTGCTGTTCTTAAAGGGGATATGGCTTTCCCCCCCCCCAACCAGGGAGTTGTTAGCAACTCTCTGCCCAAACATATTTAGGAATAGCCCTAGAGTTCTAAATATAGTTGATAGCTGCACTTTGATTGACATTCATTCAAACAATATAATTTCATGCTCATTGGTCAACATTGACTTGAACAGTCAGTTGTGGTCCCAATTAAGCTCACACACACTGTGTTTGACACTACTGCATTGAGCAATCTAAGCTCAGTGCAATCTATTGTAGCTCTGTCTTTAGAGTGTACTAACATCACAAAGGAGGTTTGGTTTAAATTGAAAGGAGTGGCTAGAACTTCACTTAGCAGGGAGAATTGTTACAGTCTGTGGTGAGAGAGATTAGCGATCTTTTAAGGGAGAAAGAATGAAAACATATTCAAGTTAAATTCTTCAGTCAATTTTAAAAATATTCAGAGAGACGACTATTTTCATGCAAATTCAAAGGCAAGTTACAACTTATGGGGTGACTATGTTATTCTGTCAGTTTGTCAAAACTGGTTATGCTTTGATTTGATAAATCAAGAAATTTGTTTTAAAGTGACTGAGATTTATTTTTTCAGGATGCCATGAGAGCTGTAACAAAAGTTGCAATAAGGGAAGCGAGGATGAAGGAACTGAAACATGAAATCTTTAACTCCAGCAAGCTGAAGATGTATTTTGAGGATAATCCCAGGGACTTACAATTATTAAGACATGACAAAGTCTTACATCCAGCTAAGGTCCATTCTGATCTGAAGAATGTTCCTGAATACCTTGGTACGAATCTCTAACATTTCTTAAATATGGTCAGTTTTGTTATTCAGTTGAAATTTTAATAGCACTATGTTTAGATCTCCTAAGCTTTACAGTTTATTTCATATTTTATTTTAATTCTGGGATTTCTACAAGAATTAAACTAAAACTGTCTGTGTAAGTTTTGTTTTGCTAAAATGCAAAAATTGAAGATACTTTCATTACACAACAATTATGCACAGTTCAGTGGAGATTTGATGCAATGTAACATAAAACCAAACAACATACCAAATTTTAAGATAAATGATTTTGTGTGAGATCTTTGCCCTCACTAACTGCAGGGCAGTGTTCCTACACAATGGATAATTGTTTATCATTATATCTGTTGAGTCCTTAAGCTTTGATATTTTCAACATTTTGTGAATATTTTTAGTGACTGAATAGCATGGCTAGGGGTGAAGGGATAAGTCTGGGCTGCACCACTTAAGGATCCCAATTTTGCCCATCTGTTATGAGAAGAAAATTTCTTTTTGTCAGGATTCAGGATAAAGGAAAGAACATGACACCACACAAAATTTCATTCTTACACCTGGGCCATGTTTCATAAAGACTTAAGATCAATCTTAAGTGTGATCTGCCATGCAATAGTCCTATTAAAATCAAACTTAAGATCAATCTTTACCCCTTATGAAACAGGGCCCTGAACACTGCTAACCTTAAAATGGTTTTCTCTGTACTTAATTTTTACACATTTTGGTTGACTGTGTTTTGTGAGAGGCAACTACCCCAAGGACATCTTAGAGTGGCATAATTACTTAGTAAGCCACTGACAACCCTTCTGGGAAACAAGCAGACTCTTAGATTGATGCAAAACTGGTAATATGTACTATACGTTCAGGTTATAGTACAGTAATTGCAAAGTAATTCATTTGAATATTCTGAGTCAAACATGTGTTTATTGTGTTTTTCTTTGGACCACAGTGCCTCGTGTCTTGAAAGGAGTAAAACCTGTAACACCGAAAGCTAAAAACAAGAAGTACACACCTGTCAAATCAAAAGCAATGAAGCACATGGTATGTTTTGATATAATAAAATATTTTAGATGTAGAGGGTGATAGACAATTATTGGCTGAGGCATCAGACATGTGATTGAAGGTTTGCTGGATTGATTCCAGTCTACTTCATTAACATTTTGTTCTCGTGGAGGATGCTTAATTTCTGTTGCCTTTCTTCACCAAGGGGTTACAGGGTACCTGTCAGATAACTGTTCATAACTACTGCTGCTTGGAGAAATTGTGTCTGGGATGAGTTACTAATGGCAGGGGTAGTTTTAAAAGTACTTTAAAATCTATTACATGCACAGGTATAACTGTTATGTAATAGTCCATGATTAGCATGGTAGTGTTGCATCTTTGTTTAATAGCGAGTGTTTTATTTGAAGATAAATAAAAAAAATTGAGATTCTTTTATTCTTACCTCCCAGCGATTTTTTTCTCTTTTAAGTTTTTTGGGCACTCAAAGATGGTGGAAAATGCAATTATAGAGCATCACACTGATACTTTCAATAACATATCTTTAAGATTTGATGTTTAATATTCACTTTCATTTGTTCTTTGACATTTTTTATCTAGATGAAGAAGAAAGCTGACCCTTTGAATAGTTTTACATTTCAAAGACCAACAAAATCTAACTCCAAAGAAACCTAGTATCCATATTTAAAGCAAATTTGGTTGTATTGACTGAAGGACAACTAGAATTGCTGCAATCAGAGAAGGATTTGTACCTGCCGCTTTGTCAAGCATCTTGGAAGAAGTGTGGTTATCTACATCATACAGCTGTTCTTTGCCCTCTGTGAAGTTTTTGAGAAATGTCAAATGGATCATTTGGTAGAATTTCTTGAAGGAATTAATAGGATTTGAT
This sequence comes from Holothuria glaberrima, assembly GCA_009936505.3. Classification (NCBI taxonomy): domain Eukaryota; kingdom Metazoa; phylum Echinodermata; class Holothuroidea; order Aspidochirotida; family Holothuriidae; genus Holothuria; species Holothuria glaberrima. The sequence goes on from WURT03000013.1 coordinate 1,323,869, forward strand.
ATGTTGTGGTGGAGACAATCAGGGGTGGAGGATTACCAGATGTTTTTTGTGACATTGAATGGTCTCAAAAATGCCATGCCAATCTTTGATGTAGAAGCTTTTTAACATTAACTGCCCCCCCCCCCTCCTGGTGAAGATACCCAAGGCATCACCAATATAAAAACAAGACTTTACCTCAGTCTGACCTTTAACCTTAAATGAAATCATGTTGATGTTTGTAAATGTGTGGTGGTTGCATCACTGGCCAAGATCATAAGACATTGTTATCAATTAACTGGTTCTGCTGTGGTTACTATGTACCAAAATATGCACCACAACAGACTGGGTAATAAGCTGGCCTAGGTAAGGAAATGTGCTACAATCAGTTCAAGTTCCTTCTTTTTTTTTTTTTTAATTCTTCAAAACTTGGTTGTATTGAAGAACTGTAACCTTCACATTCATATGTAGGAGAAAGTCATATCCAGGGGAGTAAGGTACCAAAGGAATCTTTGTGTTCCTAAAGTTTAGTGGTACAGGGAAAATCAAGTGTACCCTTTAGCTGACATAATACACTGGTCTGCCATCATGCCATGGTGTCTTATATAAAGGGACCTTAGCTTAAGATGAATTGGGTAAAAGAAAATGGTGTAGTTTCACTCTATGATTTTTGATAATGCTGAAGAAGCTAGCTGAAGCACTGAAGGAGGCTGGTATGTGACCCATCAGGAATTTGTACTTGACTACAATTTTGGGAAGATGCAGTAAATATTGATATTGGTACAGTTAGTGTAGTCAAGTGACTTGAAGTGACTTTTCTCAAAGAACAGTAGATAACAATGTAACATCTTTTTCTGCAAGTAGAACTACTGCAGTTTTCTTTTGTGACATTTCCTTGTAATCCAAAAGGAAACGGCAGGCCAACAAGATCAAGTCTTGCTGCTAAGCATGATAAAGATACATTACAATGTGAGCTGCACAACAAAGAATAAAGGAAAAGATTTATAATTTCTCATTTACAATATATTTTGCATATCTGGTTGGATAACGGTTATCAATATAAACTAAAAGAGTTATATTTTGGTCAAGGTTTATTCAACCACAATTTTCCCTTCAATATAATTCCCTATTATATTTAAATTGCTGTCTACCAATGTGAGGGGTTAAGTGCCATAGAAACTGCAGAAATTCAGTGTGGCATGCAGTACATTTTATATTTTAACAATCACAACAGAAATATATAAAGTAGAATTCTTTATCAAAAGTGTCTGGGAGCCTTTTATAGCAGTTTGCTCTGATCTCATCACCTGTTTCTAATCACTTATATCTAAATCTTCTCCTAATCAGGGTATGAATTCATAATGAAATATGAGAGAATTTGTATTAAACAAATAATTTACAACAGCGTACCAACTGTCATAAGTGATATAAAGTTAACCGAAGTAGCAGACCCTTTACCAGGTGGCCTAACTGGGAGATTAAATCCTACCGAAGGATACAATTTTTAGCATTAGTCTAAACATATTAGTGACAAACTGTGAAAGCTGTCCTTAAAGGGAAATATTGCGTTTGAAAATATATAATAAAGTGACACTAATTTAATTCCATTGTGGCCTATTCCCCTTCCCAAACATGAATCACAAATAAGTTGCAGTAGATCAACAAAAATCTCACGAAATATGGACCAAAAGAAGCAACAATTTTCTCATTGAACAGGCTCATTATCGAACAAGAAGCCTCGCCCACATACATCGTTCCTACCTCTGCATATGCATATTGGAAGAGAGTTACGCCGGGTCATATTTACACTCAATCATTACGCAATGCGTTCTGACCTCTCTAAAACAAAGCAATTCCCACAACCCTGTCCTTCATGCTCACAACAAGCTACGTGACCACCACAGTTTCCGTACCGTTTGTGCTGAACTATGGGATATTGCAGCCCACCGAGGGAGATTCGATCAGTGCCATCTCCCACCATGCTCTTCACGTCCCACACTGTGTGCATTACAGTGCGAGACGTGAACAGCATGGTGACTAGGGCAATGGCACTGATTACAGAATGGAAAGAATGGTACGCTATTTGTTGAAGAATACTACATGTACGCAATTCTTTGACGGGTGGCATTCACAAGTTCGTAAAATTTTCGTTTCCTTATGGGGGCTAAACCGATATAGGCTTGCTGAAGCATCAACAACTCTTTCCCATCCTGTTGTTCCGAAAGCGCAGTAACCTGCTAAGGCCCAAACGGCTAAAATTCGAATTACACTAACTATAACTTAGTGTACTGTATACCAGGGAATTTTCCAAGAACCCCTTTCTAGTATACTATTTGTAGTTGAATACAGACAGTGTCGTAACGGTTTCTCAGAAGTTTGTTCGTATTTTACGAACATTTTTCACATGCTGTAGTAGGCATTTGTTATTGTCTGACGTAACGTGATAAATTGATGTGATTGGTGGATTTCAAATCAGAGGTGACGAAGGTGTGGTTTTGCATGCATAATTGTTTGGGTGAACAAATTTGTCAGTTGTAACAAAAAGGTTAACTACTTGTTAATTAGTGCTCACCGGCTAGAATTTTTTTCCCAGTTACCTCTCTTTCATCGAAAGGGACCTGATCATTTGTAAAACAGGATAGATTAAATAAAGTCTTACAAACCCAATATTTCCCTTTAAGATGGGGTGTTATCTATTACATAGGGTGTACATTCCCCTATAGCTATTACAGCAAAAATCTGATATCAGTCTTCTGAAAGAAAGATCTCGGAGGAGTCAATTTCTGTGCAGTCAATCCAACAGTGTTTCCTCTTCCACCAAGCTAGGAGATTCAATCTGTCAAGATCAGTGAAGCCAAGAGGTATGAATGGCCTCTGGGTTACTCACAGTTTCTCTCAGAGTGTGTTGTGCAATATATAAAGTTAACTTTCACTCCAAGAGTACGATTGGTGCTTTGAGCAACTCCTGAAGTTTAAAAAGTTGAAACCTGTGAGTCTGCATGCATTACTTAGGTCTGCTGTTTTCTGTGAAATGGTAGGATGATAAGCACACTATGAGGTCACATTCAATTTTGTTCTGAATAGCCTAGGGTGATTAGACCCTAACTGGGCAGCACTTTGCAAATTTCTACATAACTGTACATTAAAAAATTGGCCTAAGCAGAATTCTGGATGGGGATGACCCCCATAATCACCCCTTAATAACTAGCTTAAAGTGTTCACAAACACAAACACTGTAACTGCAATAAAGAGCCAATCATATTTGTAGTGGTGTCAACTTTTGTCACATCTTGGGGCTCACTGCAAACAACATGCTAGTGATTTATGCATGATAAATTCCTGCTTTCACCATGGAATTAGAATACTGCATCTTTCACCATATCTTGCTTTTGCATTTGGCAACATTTTGCAAAGACAACTTTCTGTCACTTGTGCAAACTGACCCACAAAATTTTCACATATGCCTTTTCACCAAGACCAACTAAGGTGAGATACTGCACATGAGTCCTCTTCATGAACCCAGCCACAATTCTCTACACCCCCCCCCCCCCCCCTTGGCTAACTGGTGCATCCTGAAATCTTTTATCACCAGAAGAGCACTGAAAGGTAACAGGAGTCCTGTTGGGTTTATTTTATGAAAAGTTTACTACTGCCCCATCTATGTACCCCAAATCTCTTACCATGGCACAAATCCACTTTAATTATAATCAAACTTGAAATACAAGAGGTTTTTCCAAAAAGCAAACTACTAGTACACAATGTCAATTCTCCACTGAAGAATGATACAAACCTACTGCATGAACAGCCTGCCTGGAAAGCTAATACTCAAAACAAATGACCATGCAGAAGGATAAATTTTGACATGACTGACCTCTTGTGAGTGAAGATTCCTCTCCTTCATATACTGATACTGCAATCTGGCAAGTTTTCCAGCCATATTCCCTTGTGACACTCAAAACTACAATGCTACAGAACTTTTGTGGAGGTCATGCACAAACAATTTCTTCAACAGATCACCATTTAAGAGAAACATAACGATTTGCGTCACACTCAAACCTATTCAAAATACATTTTGAATAGAATTTGGGCTAAAATCGATAGTGTGTCTGAACTTTTTTAAAAGTCAGCTTACAGCAAAATTTTACATCTACACTTGTTACTGTTAAACCCTAGCAAATACACTGATACAATATGAACCTCTAATCTGACTTTACCAACTCGTAAATGTTCCACAACTGCTGGTGATTGCTCTGTGGTTTCCTAAAACTGGACATCTTTGCATTGCAGCTGCAGAATTTATAACCTCCTACCAGTTCCATCTCAAATTTCTACTGGCTTTTGTCAGCACAAATAAGTGCATCCTTTTATCTCATGTGAATATATACTGTGTATTCAGTTCATGGTGAAACATTTACCACATTAAGGCTGATGTACTCTTTTTTTCAAGACACATCTTGGCCTTCAGCTTTGAGTATAATTTATCCTTTCACATCATGAAGCTATTTCAAAATAACCTTTTTTTCAATATGTATACCACACTTCCTAAGAAAAATGCTACTGCTAGAAATATTAACAGCCTGTCAGTAAGTTCTCTTCTGTTATACTTGGTTAGTAATTTTCTGCTAGTTTGGGTGACTGATGCCATTCCTTTAAATTCTTCATGGACTGAACCAAGATTATCTGAAGATGAATCTGAGGAAATAATAAATTGAGTAGTTTTTACAGTAGCTGCAAAAAAAAAAAAAAAGAAACTTATGCAGACGATACAAAAGCAAATTGAAATTAAAGGGCAACATATTACATACAACTCCATTACGGAATTGTTACATTTCATTTTATTTATGTCATCCGTACAAATATAAACTGTATTAGAAGTACAAAAACGGACAGGACACTAGAAAAACAACTGTTTAACGAGCCAGTGCCCAGAAATATACTTAACAACAAAAAGTACAAGAAAGAAAATAAGAAAAAAGAAAAACAAATAAAGGCAACTAAGTAAACAAAGAAAGAGAAACTTAGTTGGTGTACTGAGCAATTGGGTAACTTTTTACCTTGCTCTCAAAAGTAGCATATGTTCTAATCTTTTTAATTTCGTTGGGGAGAGAATTCCAAATTTTATAACAGTAGTTGTTTAACAAAAATTTACCGTGTCTAGTATGGTGCCTACCAACCTAAAGAGGGCATTAATTCTAGTGCTAGGACGAGCATTGGTAGAAAGGCTGGGATTCACAATATTACCAAATACATGAGGAAGACAATTATTGGAATACTTATAGATAAAAGAACACATTTTTAACATACGGATATCGCTGATCTGAAGTTTGCTAAGGTCTCTATACAGGGTATTCGTAGGATAACGCCGGTCTTTGAAAGTAAATATTTTTAAAATTCTGTTTTGAAGAACTTGTAGAGGTTTGAGCAATGAGAGTTTAGTCATGCCATATTTCCACACCATGAGATAAATTGGAGAAAACAAGTGAGTAATATAACTGGATTGCTACAGCAGGAGTAAGCGAGGCCCTAAGGCGATAAAAAATTCCATTAAACTTTACAAGGTTGTTACAGAGATCGTCAATATGCTGCTTAAAGCATAACTGATCATCGATCAATAGACCTAGGTATTTGACGCAGTTTGTTTTAAGGATACTAACATCATTCATGACAAAGTGGTCTGGACAAGCATGGGGAATATGACAATTGGCGTGAAAGATAGAAAAATTGGTTTTTCCAAGATGTAAAGTAAGTCTATTTGCATCAAACCAAGTCTTCAGTTGCTTCAGAACGGAACGAGCTTTGTGTACAAGGGCAACACAGTTACTGCCATGAACAAACACATTTGTGTCATCGGCAAAGAGTCTCAGAGACTCATCAGGCACAACATTTTTAATATCATTAACGAATTTTAAAAATAGCAGAGGTCCTTGCACAGAACCCTGTGGAACGCGGACATTGACCTACGAGCAGGTAGAACAAACACCAATGTACAAGAATTGTTTCCTGTAACTCAGGCAGCTAAGGCTTTGCCTCGAATGCCATAATATTTTAACTTATCAAGGAGTATTGTGTGGTTGACCATGTCGAAGCCTTCTTAAGGTCAAGGTAAAGGCCCAATGCATTCTCACCATTATCAAGATAAGTACAAATACAGTTAAGTCTCCAAAAGAGCATGACTTGTATCGTGATGTTTCCTAAAGGCGAACTGAAAGTCAAAGAAGATATCATTGCTATTTAAGAAAGACCTAAAACGCTTTTCAATAGACCTCTCTAACAGTTTGTTGATACATGGGAGCAAACTTACGGGGCGGTAATTTTCAGGCAACGTTGGATCCCCTTTTTTAAAGATCGGAATGACTTTAGCCACTCTCAAAGCATCAGGATAAATACCAGTAGTAAGCACAAGATTGAAAAGGTGGCACAATACAGGGGCAATAACATGGGAGACAGACTTCCAAACTTTTGGAGGAATACCATCGATGCCAGGTGATTTACCATCATTAAGGGAATTGATTTCTTTCAAGATTTCCTCAAAAGTAGTAGGGGAAAGGAAAATGGTATTTGTAATACCAGGCTGCATAAACTCAGTGGGATCTGTACCACAAGAAATATCATCACTGAGTTTATTACCAATGGTAGGAAAATAGTCATTAAAAGCATTAGCAATTCCAATGTCATTAGTAATAGTTTTATTTCTGTATACAATTTTTGGAACCTTCATGGTAGAATTTCCTTTCTTGTTTAAAAGTTCATTCAGGACAGCCCAAGTGTGTTGGGCAGACTGTTGTCTTGCATGCAAAATACGTTTATAGTGGGATGACTTAGAGTACTCGATGACTTTATTAAGGATACATCTGTACTTAGACAACTTTGTTTTCTTTCCAAGAGTAGGGTTACTGATATATCTACGAAACATCATATTTTTATGGCGAATTGACTTTTTAATACCGGCTGTAATCCAAGGCTTGTTTTTGGATTTCTTTCGAGACATTTTTACCTGTGGAAAGCAGGTATCATGAGTGAAAGTGACTATAGTAATAAAAGAACTGTAGGCATCATTAACATCTTCTGAGGCATAAACATGAGAAAAATCAGAATGCTTGGTATGAAAGCCTGGGTGACCCACTTGCTTCCTTTCAAGCATGCTAATTGATTTGCTCACTTGGCCAGACAGTAATAGCTGCTCAAGTTTCTTGTGTTATAGTATTAATGATGTGCAAAGGTCAATTAAACAATGAATGCAGTCAGAGCTGGTGCTTGTGGTCGCAGCTAATCAGCCATGCCCAAGATCATTGATCACAGAGATTATCTTTGGTGATTGACAAGGAGAGGTTGGTCTTCAGACTCTAACCCAGGTGTTCACCTGATAAAATTTTGCCTAAGACTGTAAAAATTCTCTTTTCTTTAAAGTTCTAGCCCCTCCAATTTGCAAAAAGAAGCTGTCTAGTACACCTCCCACACAAAGTAACATTAGCCTGTACTGGGTTTCAGTTGCCTATCTGCCCAAGGCCATGCACTATTCATTTACAAGAACTGTCTGCTAAGTACTGGGTACACCACTGACTGCAAAACATCACCATCAATGACCACCAGGGTAATGTTTCAAAAGCAGTCACAAATTGTTAAAAAAGATACAGAGATATTCCTCAGTATGTTTAGGGTGAACTAGCCCCTTCAACACCCCAATGGCCGATGCATTTTGTTTTCAGGACAGAAGGCGGCTTTAAATTCAAACCACATTGGAAAAGGGCCATCCAGCTTGACTTGAAATGTGTGAAACCCATAGGGCATACCTGTTTCTGTAAATGGCTCAGTTTTCTAACAAAAGGCAATTCAGCAAACTTTAAAATACTTCAATTATACCAGTATTTGTGACTGTTTATAAAAATTGCAGGTTTCAATTTCTGTTCTGTTTATAATTCTCGCTGTCAATCACATCCACAAATGTTGCTATGAAAGATATATGAACTGATCTACCTATCCACTGAGCTACCTGTCCAATGACTCTTCTCATTGTAAATCACATGATAGATTTATGAATCTGATACAGAAGAAATGTTTTTTTTCTCAGGCTACCACACAAATCAAAGTGCACATGATATTCAGTGGTTTAGCAGGTTATGCAAAGAAATAAACAGGAACAAAAGATTTACACTGGTGATAGTAAATTGTAAAAGTAAAACATGAAGCTATCGATGGCACACAGATATTCAGTTTGTTGCAAATTTGAGAATTAGCTCTTGTTTTGTTTTAACATTTCAATTTTGGTCTATATTTCACAAATTTTCATGCAAGAAAGTTAGAGTGGACATCTTGGATATCACAGACACAAGGTCATTCAGACAAGCCAACTGAATACTAACTCTTTTAGGAGAATGTCACCGGACTGTAAAATATCATGTCACAGATAGTGTCATGGCTAAATAGGGGGAAACTTTGAAGGAAAATAAAACGAAAAACTAGAGGCTGTTAATTAAACTGATTTAAATGCACAAAAATGAGTTTTGGTGTGTAATGGGTAGACATACAAGAACTTCCTCAGAAAAGGCTGCTCAACCACCACAGAGGATGTTGCAGACTGACATATATGTGAAAAAAACTTGTGTAGATAGTTTATTAGGTATGGAGATGCATTATGCTGGCTGAACTATAGACTATTGAGCAACGAAAGTGGATGCTGCAGCTTGGAGCAAACGAGACTTTATAAAGCAGTTAAGAAGTATGAACAGCTGTGACAAATAACTTGTGCAAAAAGGCATGGTCTGGTGTAAGGCTGTTCACAAAACCTGTTTTGATTTGAGAACAGGTTAAATCCAGTTTTGGTTTGATTCGGTTTCGAAATTTTTGCACAACTGAAAAACGGTTGTTGAAAAAAAACTGGTCTACGACTAATCGTTGTTTGATTTCTGTTTCAAAATTTCATTTTGCCAAGCATTTTACACTTTTTTCGCCACAAAGTCTGCTACCCTTTCAAAACAAATGTATGGGAATTCACTGATCGTAACTTTTATGAAACTTCTGAAAATTTCCTAAACATGGCTAGACTTCACATACCGTATGTATGCAAAGTCAATGTACTTTTGGAAAAACAGGTTTCGATTTAAAAACCGGTTATAGCAGTTACAAAATCCGGTTTCTGGTTTTGGACTACCTATCATAGCCTTAGTCTAGTGCATTAGGTGCAGAAAGGCCACTGCCTCCTCAGTAGAGACTGCTCAACCCCCATAATGGATGTTGCAGACTGGTCAGAGATGAAAGGGAAACTTTATGTTAGGAAAATAATATGGGTAGCAAGATGAGCTACAGCATGTCAAGGTCATTCAGACAAGCCTGAATGAAGCTATACCACAACAATTAATGTTCACCACCTCACTTTCGATCAACTTTAACTTACATAATACTTGGTTAGTGACTTCACTGTTGGTTACATTGTCTGCCATTAACTTGTTCAGGCTAGTCAAACTTTCAGTGATACTGCTTGCTGTTTTTGCAAGATTTTCCCTGTTTTTCCTACAAGAGAAAGAACAATCAAATAGAATGACCAAATTTCATTTCAGTCAGTGAAATGTTACGATGAATGACATAATCCCAGTCAGAGAACATCCTATCAAAATACTAGAACTAAAGATGTAAATTAACTTTGGCAGATTGACAAAACATGGATGGATACTGTATTTAGTTTTGTAATTCATAAATCTTACAACAGCACTACCTGAATTATAAACTGAAATATCATGAGAGAGGAAAAGATATATATGTTTCATGTCAAGACAAAATATATAGCAGAATAACCTCTAAATGTCAATTCCTCTTGCCTTTATACTATATCTTAGAGCACAAAATACTGAGTCTCTGAAATCTAGTAATCAATGCAAGCAATAAGTATTCATAAGACAACACATTAATCAGCTTTGCTACCCTTTAATTTCTGTTAGCTCAAAAACTTTGTTTATACTTACTGTGACTGCCATTCCCCCTTCTCTACCCCTCCCGTACCCTGCAACTGTGGTATTTTACTAAAATTTGGGTTTTAACTCCAGCTGTTAGCTTTTTAAGTAAGTCAAAATATTATTTGTCTGAAAACTATTTCTTCACTTTGACCTTAAAACTGTCCATTATAATCGCCACCACAAACCATTCCACCAAGATGTTTTAAGTTCATAAGTAGGTTCCATGTTGAAAGTGAAGTAGTATTACTTCCATTGAAAATTGTCCTCTAATATTACTCCTTCACATGGTAAGATATCTAGCTGACGCTATAAGACACATTAGTGTTGATGTGTTGTTAAACTCCCATCTTAATTAACATGGAAAGCGGTAAAAAAAACAAACTGTTGTCCCACCTTTTTCTTAGTTCAGGATCTGCTTGACTTGACATCAGTTCATCCCTATTTTTACGCTCCATTTCAAACATGCAAGAAAGATTGGCTTTCTTTACAGCAGTCTGAGTACTGAAAGGAAAACAATGAAAGATTATTTCAAAAGAAGCAAAATGCTTGAAAATTTGTTCTCAATGTTTCATACTAGAAAGTTACGACAGTTTCTCTAAAGGTTCAATGTTTGTGGATAATTCTGTTATACTGTGAAAGCCAGACAGAGACCCACTTGAAATGATTTCACTGTTGCCAAGACAAATTTAACTATATGTCAGTGATTTAAGGATTTTCTTGCAAAACTAGGAAAGATGGTACTCTTCTTATGACTAATTCAGTAGTTCATACGACTGGATTGTAACCTGTGCAAAATTTCTACAAAAAGATTACGGTGGTTATATCTGTCAATCTTCTAAAATAAGAAAAGAAAGAACGAAAGACAGAGAGGGGAGGGTAGGATGTTGTAGAGCTGGACTGGCAGTTATGCAGTATTAAAAAGCTGAGATGTGCAAAATGAAACTGATCCAAAAACAGCTGCTTGCACATAATGGATTTAACCTCCTGTATTACCAACCTAACAAATCTTAGTATTCAATATTACTGCTGTTGAAACACAATAAAAAAAATTAGTATTTACAATTACACAATTGTACACCACAAGGCACATCTCACATCTTCTATGCAAACATTTAATGAGTGTTTGTAAAGTTCTGAATACTGTGAATAAATATATGTAAGATAAGCAATCAATATATTACATATAGGGTACAACTTTCAGAGGTATGTTAAATATATTGCACAACTTTTCTTAAATACAAAATGTTTGTGTTCTTGATAAAAAAAACCCTCATACAGTAATACCTTCCTCATAAATACCATAATTTTTAGAAGGCATAATGTTTATCTTCATATCTACTTAAATACCTGAGTAACTAGATCACTACCTTGAATACTGCTTTCTGTATTTCTGAACTTCTTCTAACAGACCTCTTTTGTCATCCTCTTTTTCCTGTTCTTTGGCAATTCTTTCTAAATCCTACAAGATAAAGAGGAAGTGTATTAATAAATTGTCCTTCTAAACCTAACTGGCATGTTTGATAACATAAAATTAAGAGAACCAGAAGAGTCTGGAATGACATTGCTTTCAGTTGTGGGACTCAACTACCAGATTTGATGAAAAGTGTCCATGGAAATTTAAAAGTGTGTGATACAGAGTTGCCCATAAAACTTTATACCAGAGAAAAAAAGTGCAAAATACTTTTTAACAGACAGACCACATATATAACCTACAGAAGTTTGCAATATATTTTATTTACATTTGAATGTTGTTGTCAAAGCTGCTTCCATCCAATTTGTTCTCACTTAGCACTCTTCCCCAAATTTTAATCCTGAAGGCTTGAGGGATGAGGTACAAATTTGAAGAACTGCATGCAAGGCAAATATCAGGTTATTATTACACAGATGTTAAAGCTTTCACACACCCTTCACAGTACTTATATGTTTATTCAAGCTCTTTCACTTCCAGAAACCTCACTATCATACACTTAAAACTATAATCTACCAGTATTCACAATATATACTGTACATAAATTGTCCTCACATAAGCTAAAATAAGATAAAAATTAGATAAAATACCCTAGAAAGTTTGGGGAAAAATACAAGTAATATTCTGAAGATTCCCTTCTCTCCTCCCACATACAGTTATTGTCAAGATTACCCAAAACAGCTTCTGTGAGCTACACAATTTATATAATGACCTACAGGTGTAAGCTTTTGAAGGGTTCTTCATCCCAAACATGAGCCCCCTGGTAGAAAAAATATTGGAGCCATGCACACAATTATGCCCTATTAATTAAAGGAGTCAGTATGTTCTGTAACATATAATAACAAAAGCAAGTTTCAGCTCAAATTCACTTTTTCTCTTTTAATTTTGACAGACATTCTAATATAGTATAATTTATCCATCAGTATGTCAAATTAAACTATGTTGACACCTCAAAAGAGCTAAAATGCCACAGTAAGTCCATCCCCCCAACCCTCACCTCTTTCCCTCACCCTCAAACTGAACCTCTGTATTTTAAAAAAATGTATGCACTTTTGAATATATTTAAATCTTGAGATGAAATTTTCCAGTTCTGGAGTAAAGAGAAAGAAAGGCAAGAGAAACTATGAAACACAAAATACTGCACTGCTGATGAAAGAACGATCCACACCTGGGACTAAATGTTTACATCTCCTGGTAAGATGGTCCACCCTACATTGATGAAATGTATCTCTTGTGAAGGAGAAATTACCCAGAGAGAGTGTAAAGAATACGAAGCAATTTGTTTTTTTCTTTTTGGTCCACTTGAAATAAAAAAAACAAGGGTCTTAAGATTTGTTGTCAATTTTTGTTTTGCCATAAACATTTGAAAAATTGAATTTTGTGCTATGAGAGCATCTAATGTTAACACCAAGTAACAGTATAATTGATTTACATACAAATGCTCTTCCCTTCAAGTGGTCTTTTAACTGGAAAATACACCCCAAAAGAGGTTTAACCCCATAACTGACTAGTGGCCATTTCATATAAAGTACCCACAGCAGCAATTTGTCCCTCAATTTCTGAGCTGTATAACCTCATCTAACTCAATTTCTGCAGCTGCCTTTTTGTCATAAAGCAAATACATGATAAATATAAACTGGTGCATACAGAAAAGTACAAAATGCAATATGTCACTGTACTTGCAGCTGACACTGAAAAACTGCATGACAATGAATGGATTGATTCCTCCCTATTAAGTCTCATTTTTTCATTACATAAATAATTATGTACACAACTGTAGATACGGCTTTGACATGATACTGTATATCCCACACGATGGGATGGATCAATAACAAAAATAAGTAACAGGTCCCAATTTTATGATTGTCCATCAGACAAACTGTCTGCCATTTTTTGGTTGTTTGAAAGAGAATTTAGTTGTCCCAAAGCACATTTTAAATCCCTGTTTTCTTTCATGAAATTTGGTAGTCATGCAGACAGACAACCAGCCTCTTCCTATTGGTTGATTGTTACTAATGT
>WURT03000015.1:0-32041 GCA_009936505.3 Holothuria glaberrima
TTTTGATATGGTGCCTAATGTTGGTTGAGTAAAGAAGATGCAGCAGCTTTGTTGAATCCTAAGGTTTTGATATGGTGATAGCATGCCATCCAAAGTGGGGGGCGAAAGAGGGTTTCCTCCCCATCATCGAGAGTGGGGGCGGTCGCCCTCTCTGCCCCCCTTTTCCTACGCCTATGTGGTACCTTATTTGGTGTGTCTTCAAATGGTCAATTTAGGAGTTAATTTCCATGCATGGTTTACCATGTCATTAATTTGAATATATGTGACCATTCATGCATTAAAATGTTCACCGATAAAAATGTAGCCCAAAGTCATATTCGCAACTTTCATTTTGTGCAATCGGCTGCGAGGAATCGGCTCCGAGTCGATTGTGATGTCTATGCCATTATAAGTTATACTAAGCTATCGTACATTAGTTTGTCTTTACTAACTACTTAATTAGTTATTTTTAATGCCGGCTATTAATAATTTAATAGTACAAAAATATAAAGAAACCCGCATGCTTCAATTTTCAGAAAATTAAGACAATCAACTGTTTTTTCAATTGGTCTAATACTGTTTCAATGTGATGTTTGGATTTCGGCATGTATGTACTGACAATGGTTTTCTTGAGCTGGTGGGCCAGTTCCGATGATCGATTCAGTTGCTGAGATAGTGGTCTTTAAAGCATGAGGTCGAGAGTTCGAATCCAGTCAGTTTCGGGCATAAAGTAACAGTCTAGTTTATATCGGTTGCAGTTTACTATAGGCTATATACAGATGTTCACCCTGAGCTATAATGGCTGTTATTCTGTAGGCCACCTGTAATACTATAATGCCCCGCTGGGCTAAATTACACTAGAATGCAATCACTTTCTTAAACGTGATGACTATTGCAATGAATATTCCACAACACAGGTAATCGGATATCTTCATCAGCCGGTTGAAGGAGGTGGTCTTGTCTGTCGGAAGACCGACTTCATCCTTCGATTGCTTAAATAATTATTACTGACCGAATTCACTGCGTTTGTTATCTTCATTTAGTCGACAGTATGGACTGTAGGTAGTGTGTTAAAATGACCCTTTAGAAGTTACTTAGTGCGAGATGGTGTGAAGGAGTTTACAAATGTGTGTACATATGGTAGAATAAATATAATAAAGGCTCCCTAGTTCAAAGTTTGACACATATATTGAACAGCATAGTAGAATTTAGATTAACCATATAACACGTAGGATTTTTGGCGCTGGTCCTTCTTAATAATAAATACTGCAGTTCCAACAAAAAACTAATTTGGAACACCTATATCCAATAAAATACGACTTACATTGTTTTTTGTTAACCTGTAACAAACGACCAAATAAACTGCCAATGGCCTTCGGTCTGAGAAAATGCCTCCTTGTAGCGGGTTTTTCAGATTCTTTCAGACTAATGCTAAAATTTTACACTTCCTGCCTCAAAAAAAGGTTTTTTGAGATTCGAATGTGAGCGGTAACTTTCGGTAACCAAACGAGGTAACCATAATTTTCGGGGTCTGGAAAGAGAACACATGGCGCTGCTTTTGTTGGAAAATATGAAGTAAATCTGCCAAATTTGAATGGGTAAACAGACAGTTTTTCGACCAAATGCACCACCATTTTCCACTTAGGCATAATAAAATACTTAAAAAATTTCCTTTGACCCCTTCCCAGGACACAGATCAGTAACACGTGATTGAACCCCCTTCGCAAAATTCTGCCTACGGGCCTGTTTATGTAGTTATATACGTCTAGATATAGCAGCGCTGCTGATAATGTCATTTTGGGCTTCTATAGCAAGGCTGAGTGCCCTAGTTGGCCTATTAGTAGCAGTAGATAGCCGCTAGTATCGTCAGTTTATTATTGTTGATGAGGACTGCTGACTGTGTGCTGTGTAGTACCAGGTCAAAGTTAAAGTAATAATTGTGTATCATTCTCTATAACGGATGGTCTATTTTCGAAAATGCCCTTCCACTTACCAGGCATTTCTTGTAGAAGGCCTCCTTTTCTGCTGGCTAGTAATACTTAGTAACGTCAGAAGCGTTGGAGAGAATGCATTTAATAAAACATTTTCCCCAAAGATATAATTTATCGAATGTGAAGAATTGGTCCCAATAAAAGTAAAAGAAACGAGTGTATCATTTAATAATTTGATTTCAATTTGAGGAAATTTTATTAAAATTTGTAGCAGTATTTTCTAAATAAAAAATAAAAAATAATAAAACATTTTAACAGTCAGTGATGATTAATATCACCCATTCATCACCCATCAATCATTGACCCATAGCCTAGCTTAAGTATATTGGTGATACATTGAATTAAAAAATCAAAAATTGCTTTCATCAGTATTTTTCCGAGTGTGTTATACCTTCTCAACTTTCACTCTTCCTACTTAGTAGTCCTTTACAAACAAGAATGATCGCGT
This sequence comes from Holothuria glaberrima, assembly GCA_009936505.3. Taxonomy (NCBI): domain Eukaryota; kingdom Metazoa; phylum Echinodermata; class Holothuroidea; order Aspidochirotida; family Holothuriidae; genus Holothuria; species Holothuria glaberrima. The sequence goes on from WURT03000015.1 coordinate 2,419, forward strand.
AGGTTAAATACCGACTTTTTGTGATCAGGAGTGGTTCTTCGACCTACACTTTGTGGTGCCCCGGTTTCAATGTCCGAGAGTGAGGTTAGCTGGAAATCAGTTTAGTTTAAAAATGGAGAAAGAGGTTCAGGGAAATTTGTGAACACTTTTACATTCGAATGACGCAAATACTTCAGGAAGAAGCCCCATTATGTGAAATTCGTGAAGAAGTCACCTCCATCTTAATCATGTTTCGGCGTCCAGTGGAGCTTTCAGCATTCTTGGCATGTCAGAAACTTGAGAGGGTAGTTTTTGTAACTGTGCTGTCGCTATAGAAGATGTAACTGTAATGACGGCAAAGAACATGTACAGGAGGCCTTTCTACTACAAATCCGACCCCACCCATATTCTAGAATGTTCAAAACCTCAAAGCTCTTTTTAATATCTTCTGTCTGTTGTTATTGTTGATATCAATTTCTGCTTTAGTTTAACTGATAAGAATTAAGCTTAACTCTTTGTGCCTAGAGTCAAAAATGTGTATTGCAATGGTTATTAAAAAAGTCTTATCTGTCAAACCCTCCTTTTCACAGGATGTCCCTGGGCTGAGACAACCAGTATTGAAGTTTATTTACTCAATTGAAGCTGGTCGACTTCTCGATATTTGTTTTGATGATACTCTTTCACTACTCAATTTACGTCCTCTGTTATCTTCCGTTTTTCCTAAAGCCCTTGTTTTCATAATGTGATTATGTGATCACTGACTTACTATTACAGGATGGCTATGCAAGCCTTCGCCTCATAACGTTATAGCCTATGATGTCAAAAAAGTTATATTTTAGGATCATGTCATCACTTTATTACAAAAGGAAACAAAAGTATGTAATGTGAGTTGACGAGCAAACGTCAAAAATTGTTGTGCAAATGACTGTTTTTTAATACATTGAGCTAAATTTCAATATTTGATATCTCAGCAACTAAATAAGTTACGAAGATACGGATTAGCCTGATGAGATTAATATTGAAAGTTTTAAATATTTTTCCTTATTTTTGAAATTTAGATATGCTTTAAATAACAAACCATTGTTTTGTAAGTCATGTGAAGAGAATCTCAAACTGGCTACGAAAGGAAAATTACAGTGTATAACTGCCTCTTCTTTTCAATCCACTAAATTATTTGTAGGGGAGTTACATTCCAACATCCTGTCTGTAATTTTAATTTTCAATTTGTGGAAATGCTACCTCGTTATATTGACGGTTACATTTGTGATTGAAGATAAATTTATGATGGTTCAGAAATTCGATGGATATATGGAAAGTATCGTTCCGTGCGAAGTTGTACTTCAGTGAAATAAGTTTGAAGAACAACAAATTGGTGGAAAACAAGTGGCAATTATTAATAACTTATATAATCCATATCATCAGTGGGAAGTATCACTACAGAAGGACTTCCACATTCGTCTTGTACTACTCTAGCACAGCTTATTAAAATACCACGGAAGTCCGAAAGCAGCGAACTTATGATATGAGTAATTGAAAAGATGGTCAAAGTTTAAGCGTGGAGCAAACCTTCTTCCGTGACTCTACAGTGTAACCAGTTATAAAGTTTAGTTTTAGTCGAGTCTGGGGTACGTCTGTCACAAGAGCTGGGCGAGGGGGCTGATGAAACCTCCGGCTTGGTATATGGTACAAGTACAGGGATGTACATGAGAGAGACTACGAGAAAGGTGTTAAGTTTGCTACTTCTTATTCTAGGCTTTTCAATCATGACAAATACTATGAAAAAGATGATCCACGAACATTGTACATTATGACACATAACTAACTATAGCAATTCCATGTACGGGAGACCGAACCTGTCGCAGTCGTATCGCGGGGCAGGACTCGGACGGCCCCTGCGTCGGTGCCGTGCCGGCGTTAGGGTAGCGACAACGCAGGTCTGGTTCCGAACGAACTCGACTATCAGGACTTAGCTTCAGATATTGCCTCAGCTTCTTAGCTGTGTGACCTACGTAGGTTAGGACCCTCTAAGTCGGAGCGGGTGCTCTAATCCCCCCCCCCCTCTGATTTCCCCCAAATACAAAAGATTTTATACCGTACGGTTGGAAATCACACAAATTTTCTGTCGGTGTATACCTTGGTGTAATGAAATAACGACCAATCAAAGCTGGTTCAGGTTTATTACTACCCAGTATTGACCAATTACCAGTGCAAACACGTTTGACTGATATTGCCAAAACCACCCCTGTCTGATTAGGAACTCGTGTCCCGGTGAAATACCATCTCTGTGTTATTTCCATTGTCTCCAGCCAAGTTCCTGCACACGTTCTCTAAATCTAAGTAAAAATCACGCCCCGCGAGTGTATAGCATCACCGTGCTAAATTACAAGACAAACAGCTTTTGGGTAAGCAGAGAATAGACACTAAAACGAAGAAAATAAGATTTCTCAATTCACAAGCCATTGTCACAATTAGACACCCTTGTATTACCTATAAACTGAATCTATCTTTAGAGTATCAAATGAGCAGCGTTTTTTGGATTTGGGATGCTGTTGAGTGCAAACTATCGATAATGTTATGCGCTATCCTATCACACACGATGACATTTTTATTCATTCGAGTGGTGAAAAGGATGAATTGTTAGTCACAAAACTGATGAAATCTCTACAGATACCTTCGCATTTTGCGCTGTTTCAAATAACAAACTACATTTTCTACAAAAGAGAGGAGCTTTTTCCTTCCTTTCTCGCCCTGAATCCCACTTGACCTCGTACATACAGTTTATTGATCCAATGTGACTAGTTTATTGTAAGCACCGGCCCCAAAACTATTTGCATGTATCTAGTAGGAGTAAATAATGCCACTTACTGTTATTTTCTCCAAGGTATCAAAACAAAATGCCTGAAGTAACAAGAGGTCTCAGTAAGTTTTGGCGTAGAATACAGAAAGGCTTTATTCACATTAATTAAAGTAGACAAAGAAATACGTCTGATGTTTCTTTTTTGTAAGAAAAAAGTTTGATCAAAGCATACATAGGTCGGACATTATACTTGCCAAAAAATTATCAGCACAGTAAACAAAGTCGTCCTGCTAAGAGCCTCATAACAATCGGAGGGTAATTAATATTTCAGGTCGTTTGTATAAGTGAGAGAGGTTCTTGGCATAAGCAGTCCCCAAAACTTATTTTGAGACAGCTAAATATCACCAATTTTTTTTCTCATTTCTCTTCCAAGTACCTTTCATGATATTTCAGGACGTAACTTTCACAAGGCAAAAAAAAAAATGTCACACGATTCTCAAGAGTTATTTATGAAATAGGGTGAACTACTACACTAATCCAAATTGGGTCACTGCATTTTCCCTTTAAGGCAGACGCGTTCAGTCATCACCGTACATGCATGTTTTGTTTGGAAAAACATAAATACACATGAAAGGCAGAGAGATCTATCCCTTGGTATTTAAAGGACAAATCTCATTATCCCAGAAAGTTCCAATTTTCCCAACTAAGCAGCTCCTAGCCCCTCCCATTATTGTATAAAGCTCCTCCTTGTGCAGACACAAACCTATTTTATTGCTAAAGGCCATGTCTTGGTGAGCATACAAGGCTATAACGTGTAATCCAAACACTGTTTCTGCACTGTGTGAAATGTAAGCTACTCTGCATCTTTTGAATTTTCAAACTTTGATGTCAATCAAAGAGCAGTTACCAACCGAGAATTTTGATACCCCACACTAAAATATACTTTGGGGTGACGAGTGTATGGCTTTAAGCCACAGTGATTGGTTTTACAGATAAGTAAATACATACATTGCATATCTAAGCGACTATTTAGATTAACACAAAACCGAAGCCAGGAATGGTTTTGAAAGGGAAGGGATGAGATAACTTCCAGGGCGATTTTTGCAGAGGGAGATATTGATGTATTCAAGGAAATGTAAAGTGACAACAGTTTAAATTAGTGTACCCCTGTAGAATAATTCACAAATGGCTTATTTAAATCAAATAACGAAAATTGCTCTTACTTACTTGTTAATTTCCTGTAGGCCCGTACGCAGGACTTTCCAAAGAGGGTTCGAATATTCTGTGTCACATGACGTCATCTTTTTTACGCGGCCATGTTGAGGGTACACATGGAACAAACATATATTGTGCACTGCGTCACTCCACTACGTTAAAGTTGTACACTACGCAGTACATGCACGGTATATTTTACACGCAGCTGTATGTGGAGCTATTACCTGACTTTGGCTGATTTACCATTTTCATATGGATATCTGCGCCTAGCTCCTTACCTCAAAATGGCGGCTTCTTGCGTTGCCGAAAGAAAGAAAGAAAAGTAGCATTGTTGAAATGGATCTATAGGTGTTGCATCCTCATCAGCAGGGGAACTACAAGGGGTTGGTCATTACTTGGCACCACAGAGAATGTAAACCCATCCCAGACAGCACCATCGGCAAAAATTGCATGTGCGCGAGAAGCAGGGGAACGATCTTGCTTTTCCTGACATATCCCCTCCAGAGGGGTAGGAAGCAGGTCCTTTTATAAGAAGTTTTCCAGAAGGGAGACGGGGGGGGGGGGTTGGTTTGAAAAAAAAACCCCGGAAAGTCATGAAAATATCTCAGAGGAGCGCATCACCAGTAAAAGCGTAACGCACCGAGGAAGTTATTGGCAAAATGCCTTTCCAGTTGCAAAATGGCTTTTCTTATGCCCTGTACGTTCCAATAATACATGTCATATTTGGAGATCTCATGTCTTAGAGATTTACAGTTAAGTTTCAAAATACCCTGGTAGGAATTGTTCGGCAGAGTACTGATCCCTTCTCGACCTGACAATTAGAGTGTCTTTCGTAAGGCACGGGGCTCATGAGCCTCATGGCGAGCCCTTGATTGAGTGTCACAAGTAATACTTCCGTGGGGTCATAGGGAAGCTCTGAGTTGATTACAAAATGGGAACAGAAGCATGGCATGAACAACGAGAATTCAGAGACCACCTTTTACTGGGAGTAAGCAAGGCGAAATAGGAATGACCAAATGGGTCTTGGATTCAAAAGCAGCTTTTAGAATATTTTTTCTTCGCTTCATCAATGTATTAACTCTCAAGATCTACCGATTATGGGTGCACGCGAAGCGCGTAGAAGAAGTGCTGCTTGAAAAGAATGTCGAACAAGAATTTTATACCGTACTTCAATTCTCGTAAATTATGCTGCTCACGTTACCGTTCTCTTGATATTTGATTGGTATATCTTGCCCTCTACTGCCCGACTCTGACGAGAGGTGAAGATGAAACTCTAGACTTCGGAAAATTTTTCAAGAAAACCATTCCTTTTTATTATATTGTCTATAGATGCAGAGTAAAACCGTGGCGAATGCGGGCTAAAAGCGCAGAGACTTTGAATTAAAAATATTTTTTTCATTGCAAAAGGTGTAACTAGACCGTGCACACAGACCCTTTCAATTTCAGGCAAAATATGCGTTTAAGCAATGATGAATTCATCCTCTGAATATTTCGATTTTCATAAATGTGTCTTTCAAAAGTACAACGCTATGTTTCTCCTTATTACGCATAAACCATAAAACGATTGGCACAAGTTTGTCACCCCTTGCCGTTGAATAATGCTAAAACGTTTTAGATGGTACTGGTTATAAGCTAACCACGAGGTTAAAAGCGCGAGGAAATTTTGATCGTTTTCCGAGAACTTGGAAGTTTTTTGTATGGTTTGGTAGTTCGGATTTGATAAAATCAGTACTCATGAAAAGAAAAAAAACGTACTGTCGGGGCAGCTGATCCTATCGGGAATGCTATGCCTTGCACGATGGCGTCGAAATGGCCACATTTCACCTCGTTTACCGTTCCGCGACACAGATACGGTAAGCGATTGAGGGTTACGTATAATAAGGGTGAAACTTGTTCTGTAATATTCAGCCAAAACATGACGGAAAACTTAGAAAGCTATACGATTTTTTGGGACCCTTTGACGAAACGGACTCCTTAAAAGTAAGTACAGGTTAACTGTCCTGAGACTTCGCCGGAGGGGATTATACAATTTATCGCATCATGAGTGACTGTGGTTCATTGACCAACTTGGACCATGGAAGTACTACCTCGGAGGTAGTACTTCCATGCTTGGACCGACCTGATCTCTGGCCTCCCTGTGGTTTGAGCTGTGGCTGAAAAGATCGGAAACGCCCTCGACTGCAGAATAACCGATTTTAAAGCACAAACCTGTCACTGCAGACTTTGTCGTATATTATACATGATTTCCAGAGTGAAAGCAGGTAAGAGAAAATTTGGCTTTAAAAACGCTTTAGATTGTGCGCTCGAAAACACAAATTTTTCACTAAAGTCCAACGCTTTCTATCATGCGTGGGGAGCCAAACCTGGTGGGAAGAGACTTTAAACTGGAATCAGGGTTCATGAGAGCTGCCGCAATCGCCCCTTTAATCACCCACTTGTCTGTTATATTAATAAACATAAAACCTTCGCGGCCATCCCTCGGAAAATTTACATCAGGGAGAACCGGCTCAATCATTTCAAGAGAATGGGTGTTCAAAAGAAAGCAAATGAATATATAGCCCTGCTTCGTTTTGAACATCAAAGGTACTCGAACCAATGATATTGTTTGCCCTCAAAGGGAGCAGAAAATAGAGAAGTTGGATTAATGTTAGAGTGGCGCTTATTATGTTATATATTATACACACAAGGAATGAGTGTAGTATGTAACAGAGTTTTTTCTGCATTGCAAGAGGAAGAAAGAAGTCAAAAGTGGGGACGACCCACCTAGTTCACAAAGGGGTTTGATTTCAAAAAAAGGACCCATTAACGAACCACTCGAACTCCCCCTGCGTACGGCCTGTCATGTAAGATTACTCCTTAACTTACCTCACACTTTCCATAGTTTTGTTTGGAAACATAAAAGACACTTACAAGGAAAGTAAGCGGAGGATCTGTAAAATTTAGCTTGTTTTAGTTGCGGCGTCTGGTCATTGCTTTTAAGGTAATAAAAAGTTCTGATCTCAATGATTTTCTAGTGGGGCTAGAATTGTTCCGAAGATGTCCAACTGACCCACCTGACTACGAGCTGGAATTAACAATAGCAATAAAATAAAAATAATGCGTCAACTATAGACTTCACTGGGAGTTTTTAAAGGGTTATGATTTCTAAAATTGGAGCAACAGCTAGACGTTGGCTTAGTTGGGAGAATTTGTTTTGTCTATGGGCATCAAACTTAGAAAATAATATTCGTGTTAATGTTATAAATATGACCTGTGAGAGACGTAGGGTGCATTGTGTAAGGCCTTTCCCTCTACTGTTGTCTAGGGAAAAGGCTAAACTTTTGAGCAAGACTTAATATCACATAAGACGCCGGTACAAGATATAACGGGAAGAAAAACACAGAAAGGAGAGACAACAAAAAGTGCATCTTGAAATGCAAGTTTTTACTCTACTAGGTACAACTTTGTTAGAAATATGTTGAAAATTTCCATAATTTTTAGAAACCATGTGAATAGTACCTTCCTTTCGGGATTTTACACGATCGAGGTAAATTGCACATAGCGTAATTGTATAATTAATAAAGTAAGGAAAATTAAAAAGTGCACAAAGTACATCTTATTTTTATTAAGTAGCAAAGAATAAAGGAGGATCGTACTTTCGTAATGCTTAGGCCTTACAGTATGTGCCTACTGAGCTTTCAAATTAGGGGAACGTCCTATAATGGGCCAAAGCCAGAACCTCCGTAAGCGCAAGGGACGGAAATTGAAGCACATTTTCATTGCTTTAGCTGCAATTTTTTGAAGTAGTTGATTCTATAAAGAGACTGAAGCATAACATAACAAAGCAATCAAAATATCTTTGAGATTTATTAACGTTGCCATAGACACGAATGTTCATTGACCGGAGGGATGGAATACTAAATGCTTGGATTGCATGCTTATCAAACATTTCACTTATTATTTTCAAATTTAATAGGAATTTAAATTAATGCACAACACGTTTAACAAATTCAAGAACGTGGTGATACTGACTAAATCGCCGAAAAAAGGCTTAAAAGAATCTTATTGCTTACTCTTGTTATATGCAATTTCAAACCAGAAAGCCCAAAAGCTTAGTGATTCCTTGCTGAAAGGGAATGATTTGTTGCACTGACTCGGTTCATCCTTCAAATTTACACTTCTTGACGTTTTCATTTTTTACGATGTTTTTACGTCTTGAACTCTGCTGCCTCATGCCTAATTTGAACCCTACCAAAAAGTGAATAACAAAAAACGAAAACAAAAAGAACATGTACTAGAAGGGAATTGTACCCGGGGCCGTCTGCGTGACAAATCGAGCTTTACGCTCACTAACCCATTAAAGAACTCTTGCAGTATATAGTATTTCTAATCATCCTATAGACATAACATCCTTTACACATGTTCATAATTAGGTGGTTGAAATAAGCTGTATTACTGTTATGGTTATGCTTGTGAAAAAATAATTTTTTTCTGTATGTTTTTCTTTGGAATGGTACAAAATTCAACCATGACTTTTCATTTGAAACCAAACGCCAGATACAGTTTGGAGGTACCGTCAACTGTCTATTCAGTTTACGACGTTTTCGTAGTTTCACCTCTGATGACCTCAGATGACCTTCGACCTTCAACAAACCCGAAGGGTTCTCCTGCTCTTAAAGTAACACATCTATAAATTAAATATGAAAAGGATCCATCATCCTTGTCTTGAAATATCGTTTCTTTTAAGCTTTCGGTTTTTGACCTCTGATGACCTCAAATGACCTTTGAACTCTATTGAAAACAATGGGGTGCTTTCTTTTAATATGGTAAAGCTATATACCAAGTGTCAAAATTGTCCATCATTGCTTTTTCGAGATATCAGGTTTACAAGCAGTTTTTAATTTCATATCTTCACCCCCTGTGACCCCATATAACCTTTGACCTTTACCAAAATCAATACGGTTTATCTTTTGACTATAACGTACTCACATGCTAAGTATGAAAAACATTCATTTGTTTTACCTAGAGATATCGTGTTAACAAGCTTTTCGGTTTTTGATCTCTGGTGACTTCTCATGACCTTTGACCTCCACCAAAACAATAGGACCTTTCTCTTAACATGATAACTCTACACATCAAATAAGAAAATTATCTATCATTGCTATCTTGAGATCGTGTTTACAAGTCAAGTGTCACAAGCACACATACATATACACACACCCACATATATACACCACAATCGCCATCGGGATTACATGGATTCCTTTTGCCTTCGTCAAGGAATCGAAAAGACAAAAACAAGATCGAGGGACGAAATTTTTGTCCATTTGAATGAGATGAAGATAAACCGCTTTAAACACTAATTTACATTGCAAAGTTCCCCTTTTTGATTCCTTGCCGGAGGAAAAAAGGAATCTATGCCACCACGTGGTAGGGGTGTATGTATGTGTGTTTATTATGCTTGGCTTGTTAACATGATATCTCAAAATAGCTATGATGTATAATTTCCATACTTGAAATATCATCAACTAGGATCAAAATATATTTTAATTCCAATTGACACACTGCCACGGTCGCATATATCTACAGTACATCAAGCACAATTTAGATCACATTTGAAAAAAGATACCTGACCTTGACAATTCAGAGATATGAGCAGTAATGTTAATGTTTTGCATATGTTTCGGCAAGTAACAACACGGTTGATGTCCACCGTATTAATTTAAGCCTTACTGAAAGGTTTGAAGGTAAATTAAATTGGTTCTATGTACTTTCGAATTAGTGATTTTACCTGGTCATATACGAACATTTTCCAACTACCGTATATGTACTGAAATTATCCATGCCATATAGGCGTACCTATAAATTGTGATAATCACATACAATATTTTAAGTATGAGGTGGGTTGTGGTACAGTATGTATACAGTGCTCACCAGGCAGTCAGTAGGCTATGAATTAAATTTCAGCGCAAATGATGCACTTAGTTTTATTCCAATAGAAATACTGTTTTAAATATCAAATGATGCATTTAGTTGGATTCCAAATGAAACACTGTTTTAATTAAGTATGAGTTAGTGTAATTTTTTTTTAATTTTGGAATCAAAAAATTATTCAAATTGTTAGTTTCATTGCAAAAATGCTGTTGTTGAATTTTGTTTTGCATACCATGAAAACTGCAGATAGGCCTATTGTTCTGCTCTGTATTTTTCTCTTCACGGTGGGCATCAGTGGCGCCAGGGTCTGGTGATTGGGGGGGGGGACTACAGATGACGTCGTAATGACACCTCAGTTAAACCTCCAAGTCTGTGTATATTGTACTTTTATTAAAGTGTCCCTGCGATTGTATGCAGCAGTGAGGGAACCATTATTTGTTATTACATTAAGGTGCTGTCCTGGGCCGGGGAGGGTTTAATAAGAAATTTTAGTTAATTTAAGGTTGCTTAGATGCAAAATGGTGCTTTATTTAGGATATATTTGGAACTGATCATATTTGGCAGGAAAACGTCCATAATTTAGTCAATTAAAATTTTTGGTTAGGTAATAGAGGATAGTATGTTGTCTAAAGGGGTAAAAGGGTATGTTGTCAACAAACCTTCTTAAGCCCCCGTTTGGCTACTTTCCTGCCTTCTATTCGGGGAAAGTTTCTACTGGTCCAGAGATACATTTTTGGACTTTGGACTCTAGTTATATAAATTGGGGCATGGACATGATGCTTATTACCTGACATCCAAATGATACAATAGAGTATGACGACGAGCACTTTACAATTGTCGTATTTTTACTAATTTTGAACAAAAATCCAGACGAACAGATTCCAGCAAGGGAGGGAGAGACATGAGGTGAAATCAGGCCTCCCTGAGAGGTATAGCAAAAGAAGGGAAAGACTGACGAGAGGATTTCAGATTAATGCTTTTTCGTTGTAAGTTTATTAACAATCACCATCAAAACAGATACTGGCTGCCCGCGAAGCACTAGTTAAAAGTTGTTGAAAAATGTATAATGCAAAATGCTTTCAACCTTTCACATCAGACAACAAATAAGATGGAAATATCCCATATTGATGGAAGTCTCCTATAGACTTTGGAGATGTACCTCTGTGACAGAAAAGTGTCGTGATCAGAATAGTTTCACGTATTATTACAATCATAATGGTTATGAGATGAGTGTAAACCGTGAAGAGTGCGTGCGAATTTTTCATTTATTGAGATTTTCTTGACAAAACCTGATTTCAAGCTCTGCATCGAGATACTTTCAGTTCCCTAACAAACGTATATGACAATCAAAAAGCCAGTCTTTAACCTGAAAATTGGTATTCAGTGTTCAAACTATGCTGCTGAGCTTATTTGGAAGTTGGTATCCCATGATGATAATTGCCATAAAGGTAAGGCATGAAAGGCGCTGAGCGCCCGAAAACTTTGATAGTTAACGAAGGATTTGCGAAAATTCTGATACTCTTAGAACCCTTTTTGTTAGAAAATAATTACAATACCTCACCCTCAGGAAAAACAAAAATTTATTGCCTAAACGTCTTTTGGATTATTTTAAATTTTCAGAATTTTTTTCAGAAATCGATTGGGGCACAACCCCATGCCCCCCGTGCGGGCGCCCACCGGTGTGCATAGCAGGAATCCATCAATAGCTGTCAATATTAGAACCATTCTTTTGAAAACTACTCAAGTGGTATTCACTATTCAGTAAAGGTAACTCAGGGACATTGTTCTGTAATAATTTTCCCATGAAAAAGATCTCAGCCTCAACCTCTTACCATAGGGTCATGGTTTGTTATATTAGACTAGTAGAGCTCAAGCACATTATCAATAAGAGCTCTGGTACCGAAGTAGCCCAATCAAAAAGCAAAATTTTTCAAATACAAAAACACTGCCAAACAAACAATTATCCGTTTGACACACTACAGTGTACTTGTCGCTTAAACAAAAGTTGCTTTATCAAGTCATTTAAACGTCAAAACCCACTGTTGGTAGCACTGGTCAACTAGCCTGGCACTTACTAGCCCATCAAAAGGAACATCATGACTGTAATATTCCATTGGCAAAATCTTCCTTAAAGACAAGTCCAATAGGTTAAAAACACTCAATCGGGCCGTTTCAAGGCATTGTAACCGCACAGTTAAGTGTGTTTATCTATCTGCTTTTATCTCCCTGATTAAGTGAGAATCAGACTTTTTGAAACGTGCCAGGTGATATAAATTTTTCACCTATCGGACTTGATCGCAAAGGAGGTTTTGTAAATGGCACTTAAAAAATTCCACCTTGGCACAAATATAAAGATCATAAATGCCAGCTGTCACTATATTTCCAATTTTCCATCTTACCAGGAAGTTGCCAGAGACTCCTTTTAAGGCATTTTCCAGTGGCTTTTCACAAGGTCTCATGTAAAAGAGAGTTAAACTCTTTTAAACCCCGTAGCAATAATCTTTTCCTAAGTCGAGATGTCCCATATTAAAGAGTTCTTATTTTCGTCAAAAAATACTTCCAGTTCTCACAAAGGTCACAGAATATTTTGTAAAGTCGGCATATTGCCTCAGATTCCCTTTGTATTTCTTTACACTTGAATATCCTATTTTTCTTTGAAATTTGATACTGATGGAATGTTTGAATCTGTTTCCATGTAGATTCAGCACAAATCTATACCATTTGTAGTATGTGTGTATACAAAGTTGCTAAATATTCCCTACAGCGGCGTCAATGTCATAAAGGAGTTGAATTATATGTCAAATTAATGTGCCGCGATGGACATAACAGATTTTCCATAATGCACTTCAACTTGAGAAAATTGCATTTCTTTAAAAATTTGTATCTCCCAAACGCTACAAGCTATTGCGATGCGATTTTCACTTCCTAAGAGAAAAAATTCCTGCATTTTTTTGATCTCTTTCAATTTTCTCTCTGGCAAATACCTTTAATCCAAAGAAGTTAAATCCATAAATAATGCGATTGGAACTGACTTAACTTAGCACTTGTAGCCGGAAGGTCGTGGGTTCGAATCCTGCCCGGGTCATACCCAAGACTTTAAAAACGGAACCTACTGCCATTGTGCTTGGTCCTCAGCATAAGCAATGGAGTAGGGAACACAAGCCAGTGAGCCACAACTGGAAAAAGGCCGTGGCCGGCCCGAGTAAAACCAATTGGTTACAAAATGAGCCTTAAAACCTAATCTAACTCTAACCCTGACTTAACTTAGTCTACTCTTTCAAACTGTGGGCTTCGCACGACATGGTTTTGGCATATTTGTACATAAGGAGGAAATGTGAACAGACGAATGGGATGTGTAACTTTTGCATATTGAAATTTCTGCCTTAAACTGACGAACCTGTCTTCATAATTTTGAGTGTTATAAGGTTCGAACAGCGTAATGAAAATGTTAAGTATGTGTAAATTGAGAATAATTAACTTTCTATTGTCTTAGCTAACGTTTGACTAGTTTGTGTCCTTTAAGCATGGGAAACCTGGGGACTGACAGCTCGATATTCAAAAGGTTTTTCATTCATAGGGTTCATTGTTCATAAGGATCGTTATTCATAGCATGATGTACGGCAAAAATAAGGTTCAGGGTCGTTATTCATAAAAGTAAACAATAAAAAGGTTCATTATTCATAAGGTTTGCTATTCATAATCAAGAAAAAGGTTCGTTGTTCATAATCGAAGAAAAAGTTCAATGTTCATAATCAAAAAAGGGTTCATTATTCATAATAAATAAGGGTTCGTAATTCATAATTCAGGAAAAGGTTCAATACTCATAATTGAATATAAGGTTCGCTATTCATAATCGAAAAAAGGGTTCGTAGTTCATAATCGAGAATAAGGTTCGCTATTCATAATCCCAAAAAAATTCGACTAGTCTCTTTGAAAGGCCAGTTACAGCCAATCTAAAAACGCCATTAAATTGTTGTAGACAACACATTGACCTATCATCCCTGCTAGTTTTAAGGGTCTCCCCTGCCACGAGATACAGGAAGACTTTAAAGCTGGAAAAACGCCTTTTTCCCATATTATGAATATTGAACCCCTTTTCCTCTTATGAATATCTAACCTTTTTTCCAATTATGAATAACGAACCTTTTTTCCCCATTATGAATATGGAAGCTCGTTTCCTTTTTGAATATCAAACCGTTTTTCCTATTATGAATAACCAACCTTTTTTCCTATTATGAATAACGAACCTTATGAACAACGAACCTTTTATACGATTATGAATAACTACCCTTATGAATAATAAACCTTATGACTAATGAACTTTATAAACATTGACCCTTATGAATAAAAAAATCTTATGGATATCGGGTAGACCCCGGTTGCAATGCTCCTTCACCATTTGCTTGAAGCATAGAGCTTCTTGCTTGAAGAGAGCTTGTTCTCTTGGAAATAGTTGTTGCCAAAATTTCTTGCCTATCGTGGGGAAAAATCCCTTGTGCTGCTCTTAAGGTGAAATTCTTTTTAGTAAATTTCTTGCAGGATAATTTGGGCTTTTAGCATCAAAAGTATCAGGGAGAATGTCGGGTTACATTTGGCTTTTATTACCAAACAGGTTGACCATGCACCTTACCATGTTGCGTATGTATATGCAGGGACCTGTAACAGGGAGCTCTTACAGCTCCCTGAAATATGTTGTGGAGTTACAACTTTTTTAGTGTGGCTGAAGATGGAAAATTCCTTTGGTTTGGTGATGCTGGGTGAATCTGTTTACTGTATTGGCACAATCTGTTAGACCAGAGGTGCAAAATTCACTGCACGTCTGATGGGGACATGAATAGCCCTAGTTTGAAAGGGACTGTGTTACATTACATGGTTTACAGGAGCATCTCGGCTGGGTACTTAGCCTCAAGTGTTCTATATTTAGTTTTTAAGTGGCAACAGAAGTTGCCGATCCGGAAAGAAGGGATTAGTGATGTTAATCCGAAATCGAATCGAAGATGCACCTTTTTCTGAATCTTTTCGTGTCCGTCTCGTAAAATCTCTTGTTCCTGCCATAGCCGAAGCCGTGAAAGAAAAATAATGCAATAATCTTCATGAAGCATTCCAGTTGAAACTTGAAACAATCTCACTAATTTAGGTTATGAAAAACAAATCAATTCACGGAGAACGAGGAATTTTCCCTCGTGCTTTTTTAGATTAGCAAGAGCAATACTTTCGGGAGGAATTGCCTTCGATTTCATGATTGCGGAAACGGGAAATGAGGCAAATACCGATGACACTATCATTTATTTGGCAAAAAAAAAAAAAAAAAGAAAAAACTGATTCTTGACGTAACAAAAGAGCATGTTGGGTGTTCCATCGCATATCTCCAAAACCGAAGCAACACTAATCCGCCACTGACCAACGTACATCAAGGGCAATTGTAGTGAAATTAATGGCCTTATAACATCCGGGATCAGTTATTGCAAGGCCCTTGTTCAACTTAAGGGTACAGAAATAAATATCATTGAAGACCTCATATCGAAAAGGCAACAAATTTCATTATGCCTGAAAGCACCGCAATGTTTAGGGCTCGTGGACATCAGTCAGATGGTAAAATTTGTGTTACTAGTAAAGTTGGGAGGTTGGAAAGAAAATTTCTAGTAATGCCGACGTGGACTAGGCTTTAAAATCCCACAGCCATGTCCTTTTGTCAGAAATGTCGTATATGATGGAAGCCATGTTTTTTTATGTTAATGTCAAGCTCCCTGTTCGCCTCTCGAAAAATTGCTTCAAGCTATCCGATCAGCGACCGATTTTATTTGTTTGACGTGGACGAAATATCTCTTTACCAAGCTAGTTGACACTCCACCAAGCACACAATGAGATCTTCCTAGCCAACGGAAACGCTTTCTATTATATTCTGGTCCGTTGAACTCCTTCGTTGGCACTAATGAACTGTTCCTTTTATGTTTGTTTTAATTTCCATCTACAATGGGATCTTACAGGCCAATCTTTTTTGCTTCTGCAATTTATTGATCCGTCGTTCTTTTCATGTTATTTGTTTCCATCTTGTTTTTTGTCTTTGTGCGTGTGGGTGTTTATTATGGCAGTAACTATCTTAGATCCAGTTTGTTCTTTGTTTCTGAAGTTATTACATGAACCATTATCTACTGGTTAATTCCGAAGTTATTCTTCTTCAATCAAATGGCATGCCACATAGTACGCTGTTGTTGTGCGCTGTACACCATCGAAACTCTTTGTTGTGATTATCGTAAGTCTATCACAAAATGTATTTTAAAGTCTGAAAACGACTCTGGCCCCTTTTTTGAATTACCTCAGAATGTTCTATTCCCGTTGACAGTAACATTGATAAATGGAGTACGAAACTTTCGATGAACTGTCAGAGGGTCTTTACATCATATCAGTGCTAGCTCTTTAAACAGTAGGTTTGATCAGGGAGTTGTTATTTGGGAGGAGGTTGGACGGAAGGTTTTAATTTATGCTTATACACTAAGACCCACTTCATCCTGAGAAGATTAACAATGATAAGCTATGTATCATTCGGTTCAAGGGGAATTTTCCTTTCATTCGTTGGCTTCAGTGCCAGATATCAATGCGCTATCAACATCATTACGTCTACTGATCATGTCACAATTGACCTTCTCAGAACAATGCTTTGATGTATAGGTTGAAACCGCCACCAATAGAGGGGCATGTGCTTCAAAACTAGAAACGACTGTATTATTGAAATAACCCAATGAGGTTTACCCCTTCCCATAGAACGAACCTCATGCAAATGTCACAATCTAGAAAGTTTCCGGAAATACGTACATAATCATGTTCACATTGATAGGCTACATAAGACCTTATTGGCATTCTCTCATCCGCGTCAAAGAGCGTCCAAAATATGCAATAATTTTTAATTTCCTAGCGACTGGTAATGCTGTGGCAGTAGCAAAAAAAAAAAAAAAAAACAAAAAAAACAAAACAAAAAAAAACAACAACAGTCTTACAGTAGATGTAGCAGACGACAATTCTCTATTGTATGAACTACCTAAGCCAGTGTAAGCCCTATAGAAATGTCAAGAAAGATACAAGAGACAGATTACTGTGTAATCTTGGCGGTGTCAAACCTCGCTTCAAAGCGATATATCTCCTTCCAAATAACAACTCCCTGGTTTGATAACCTTCAAGTTTTCCTTAGTTCAATTCATCATAACTTCTTAGTAGTCGAAGTGACTGAAACCTGGTTTCAAGATGTTAATACCATATGTTCTTTGTATGATTTTCACGGTTAAAAGCTAGAACACCCTTCAGAGATTGGTAGAGGCAAGGGAGTTTTTCTGTATGAAAATGAAAATAACACTTACTGACCAGACCCGAGCGTCTTTTATGAAGGAGTCCTGGAAAGACTTTTTATTGAGTAAATAACTTCTTATCATACTTCTTTACTGATATTAGTTATGTATTGTCCGAAAGATGTTAATAATAGTGTTTTTGAAAAAAAATATTTCCTTTCTTAGATTGCATCGAGACTTCGCATAAAGGTTGTATTATAATGGATGGTTTTAAATGTAATTTAATAAACTCAAACGACGGTAATGCAATTATGTTCTTAAATCTTCTCCATTCTTATGCTTTGAATCTGTGCACACTTTACCGATGTAAGATCACTAGTTACCTCAGCCACACTTCTTGATACCACGTTAGCCAATATTGGTCAACACTGTATCCCTGGAATTTTGGTAGATGATATTTCTGATCACTTTCCACTTTTTGCTCCCACTGATATTTAAGTTCAATAATCTTTGTCTGAAAATACTCTATCGTATTGTAGCAACTTTACCCAACGGAGTAAGTCCTACTTAAACACCATCGTTTCAAATATGACATGGCAGAGTATGTACATTCGAATTCATGCTGACGATGCTTTCAACAAGTTTAATGATTTTTTAACTCAACATTTTGAAACTTGCTTTCCAAAATTGTCAGCGGTAAAGGTAATGTCAATAACTCTAGACATAGATGAATCAAATTTGCAACCGCAAGCTATTGCAAGACCAAAAGAAAGTTAAAAAAGGTTGGTTAAAGAACCAATTAAAATTTTGAAGAGTATAGCATTTCATAATCGTTTGACACTTGCCATGCAATGTTATACTAGGAAAAAAATATTTGTTAGCTGTGAAAATAATAAAAAAAACTTCGTTCATATCAACAGCGAATCTGTCAATTGGTGAAAGTATTCACAATAGTTTTACATCCGTAATCCCGTCGCCATTGGTTATGCCTTCAATGAGATAGGAACCAGTGTTGGTTTCAAAACTCATAACAGTATTCCGCAAGTTCACACCACGTCCTCTTTTGATCAGTATCTTAAAAGAAAGTTCAAGCAAACATATACTTTTCATATGTAAAAAGAGGAAATAAATTTAGGCATTTTGTTGAAACTTTCATTCAAATCGACATGTATTACTCGAGATATCAACAAAAGATGTTGCTAAATTTGTAACCCAAACTGAGGCAAGCGGGAGTTATATCCCTAGGCCGCTTCCTGATATCACTTCCTCACATTGATAAGGAATGCTTTGTTTCCTTTGTTTTTTCAGTCTGTTATGTTGACCTTGAAGTTAATAGGGATAGGACCTCCCCATGGGGAATGTGAAATTTGTAATTTTCTCATGCCTCTCATGCAATTACATTCCGATAACATTTGATTCTTGAGGAGAAAATTGGTTGTGAAGTTTAAAGAAAAACAAAAGACTGCTCATCACTGTGAGGCTATGAAATCATAAGTGCTTGCTTCAAGTTTACTTTGTGTTGAAAATGTGACAACTTTGTCTGCTGATATCTTGAGAACCACACATCAGTTTTCAATGGAAATTTCACCAGATTGCTTAGAATAAGTACCTCTCTAATATATCAAAACGTGATTTGAGCTTAGATCCTTCTTTCAACTCTCCTTATTCAAAGTCTCTATATCTTAATTTAACAAATCGCGAAGAAATCCTTCGTACAACTTTAAAAATTCCTCCTCCGGTTTTCATGAAGTTCCGGCTAAAGTTGTGAAAACTGTTGCTCATCTGATCTATGATCCTTTAATTTATGTTTTGAATTAATCCTTGGAGTAGGGTATTGTTCCCATGGCTTGAAAACTTGCTCGAGTTATTCCGGTATATCAGAATGAAAATACAACTTTCGTTAATAACTACAAGCCTTCTTCTACACTGCCTTTTTTCAAAATTCTCAAAACGTTAATGATTGATCGCTGGTAGAGTTTCTTAGTAAGATATTAAATTTTGTATGATTTCCAATTTGGCTTTCTGTGTGGGCGTTCAACGTCACACGCACTTTGACATTTTACGGAAAAGTTGACCAGACTGATTCATTTGAAAAAAGATGTTTGTTTCTGGTACTTTCCTTGATCTCCCCAAGGAATTTGACTGTCTCTATCACGAAATTTTGCTTAGAAAACTTAATTACTTTGAAAATCGAGGTAACACTCTCAGCTGGTTTAGGTTGCCAACAAATCGACAAATTTGTCCTCCAGGATTGCATCAGTACATCTTTAAAAGACGCCTGCTCAATAGTTTAAAGATGTGAGCCAATTGCTTAGGTCTGGCGCACACGGTGAAAAAAGTGGCACTCGTGTCATAAAAAATCAAACACGTTTGATATTTGAGTCAGCTGCCTCGGAAAGCGAAAATCCTACCAAAACTCACCCGCACACGTGAGAAGTTAGCTGAGCAAAGGGACACGGGAGACATTTTTGCTGAGCTTATTTCCTATCTTGATGGGACTCCTTGTCTCATTGACGAAATCTAACAAAAAATAGAATATTAAGAACTATTTGCATTAGTAGCAAGCACTGTCGACAAAGGACATTATAAGAAATTTAAGTCAATTAAAATTAGGTTAACTGCGACAACAAATGAAGAAAGCTTTAAATTTTGAATTTTTTCTTGACGACTGGTCATGTTATGTCAATTGGCGATATCATCATAGTAAGTGTTTGAGATGTAGCACACGACACTAACCATTGTCTTCAGTACCAAATCTCTTTCATGTCTTGAAGAAGTTTTAAGTGTTAGCAATAGGCAGATCAATGTTGCAACCACCTTGTCTGAAATTATTTACAAGTGTTGGATCTCCTTCTCTAACAGCTCTCTGGTTTGCCTGGCTTTGTATAGTTAGCATATAACGGACACTAATGCTTGTCACTACTATAGTTGTAATGTGACCGCTCGATCGCTACAACACTATAATCAGAAACGGTAATCGTTATCTTTAACGATGCCGTAATCACCATGGTGTGACCGGGGCCTAACAAACGTATTACTACGAACAGGGTGGTTGCTTGATCATAACGGGAAATTTTCCTAAAAGTGGGGATGCTGAACGACGTATCCCAGAGGATTACCCCGACCAGGAACAAGGAGATGTCAACGGACGTACTACACAGGCATCAGCCGTTAGTATTCTTATGTTCGACTTGGATTTGGATACGTTCCTTATCAATATAGTACTTAAAGGTCACAAGATTGTAGACGCATTGTAACGTATGCACCGTGCACAGCAAGTTTGTTTACCGTGCTATGATGCACAGGGTGTGCTGTGTAGGCGGATGGTCTTTGTGAAGTGTAACAGGTAGCTTTGTCACTCTCTAGTCATATGACTAGTGTGACTCTACACTGCTGCATATTTGCATATTTGCATTTTGCTTTGTCTCTTCACCTATCTGATACAAGTAAGAGGTGCATTCCAGGGCTTGAAATAATCGTGGCACAAGACAATTTTCCCGTGCTGTTTGCCATGTGCGCCCCTTACGAAAACTTTAAGAATATGGTGATATTTGACATGAAAGCCATTCTCCTTGACACATTTCTGCTGAGCTCTCTAAAGGGTTTATTTTCAAGCCCTGATAGTCACTTTTCAGTGCCAGTCACGTCTGGAATAAATTCTTATTTTAAAAATTGGTAATTAACTGGGAAATAGTGGTGGTGCACCATTGCATGTGGTCAGCTGACCTCAACTGGTTGTTACATTTTTCATGTCTAGTTGTTGCCAGATGTATTTTCTGATTTAAAACACCTTCAATAGACAGGATTCCATAGAAACTCCTTTTAAAGAACAGATGGTTTTGTCCGCCAATGCTATGGTACAAAGAAAAGCTGAGCAAGCTAGTGCTTATAACATGTTTAATCATTTTGGACAGGTCAACTCCTACCCTCAGCATATGTACATACACAATGGTAATCAACCATTGTACTGAACTTTTTACGTTTTGTTTCCATGTGAAAGACGAACCTGCATCATACAACTATTCGAATCATTTCAAGTAACTTGTTCTACCAACGTATTTCAAGGAAATCCATTTCAAAAAGCAGTTTTATGTCCCTCAGTGACCTACTTTCCTGTTTGTCCTTCATTTTATGTTGTGTTCACAGTATCTAGGATAACGTCTGAGCAGGGCCGTCGCGACCGGGTGAGTGTGTGTGTGTGTGTGTGTGTGTGGGGGGGGTGTTTCAATCCTCCAAAGTTCGAAAATCTGAAATACCAGTTGGAATATCTGATTTCTTAGTCTAGCGTATTTTTTCCGACTGAGCCTACGTCAACTTTGTATATTTATTTTTCAACTAGATAAAGTGAGAATAATACCAAACATTTTTTTCTACACGTAAAATCGAATTAAAACTGTCCTTTGGCATCTTACTTAATGCAAAATTTCGGCGCGCTTCGCGCGCATGCGTCACGTTAGACGCTTCATCTCATTACCATTATTAAGGTAATTATAGATTCCATTCCGGACCTCACAGATACATCTCCAAACATCTGTAGGGGCCTCGCATCAATATGGGATCTTTCAATCTAATTTGTAGCATAATGCGGAAGGTTGAAAGCACGTATTTGCCGTTATACATTTTTCAAAAAAAAAATAAAATAAAATAAATGAATAAATCCGATCGCTTCGCGCGCAGCTATTATCGGTATGAATGGTTATTGTTAATACACTTACGACGAAAAAGCTTTCTGAAATGCTCTTTTTAGTCCTTCATTCCTTTTGCTATACTTATCAGGGAGGTCTAAAATCACCTCACTGCAGTTATTCTCTACCTCCCACCCATTCTCCATTGCTGAGAGCCATTGGTCTGGATTTTCCTTCAAAATTAGTAAAAATGCGTAAATTAGTAAAGCTCTTGGGGATAAAATCTAGATTATCATTTGGATGACAGGTAATACGCATTGACATCGTTTCCCCATTTTATATAATTGATCCAGGCCTCCCAGGTACATGCCAACTTTAGATGCCTTATATAATGCACAATGAAGGAAAGGAAAATTTTCGTAATATTCTAAGAATGTTTCTGCTGACTCCGCGCACGTATTTTTGCGAAAAAAATTTTCCGAATATAGAAGACAGTAAAGAAGCCAAAAGAGGGGTGGGGGGGGGGGGAGGTCTACAAGGAAGTTTGTTGACAACGCATTTTTCTCTAATACAACTTACACTCTTCTTTCATCTAACCAAAAATTTAGAAATCACTACATTATAGACATTCCAGCGATATATGAGCAGTTCAAAATAATGTCCCAAACATAGCACCATTTTGCATCTAAGCATACTTAAATAAACAAAAATTTCTCAAAGGGACTGGGAACCCCTTCCCTTAGAACCCTCCCCTAGGACGGCAGTTTTACGTCGTGAAAACGGAAGGGTCCCCACTGCTGCTGCAAATTATGAACATTTTTCAGTAATATATGGGAAGCTCAAAAAATGGCCCAAGATAGCACCATTTTGCATCTAAGCAGCCTTAAATTAACAAAAATTTCTCAAAGGGGAGGAGAGGACAGCTCCTCCTCTTAGACCCCTACCCCAGGACGGCACCTTTATGTAGTGACAAAGGAAAGATCCCCACTGATGTATACAATATACGCAAGGGCGTAAAAAAGTGCACTTTACACTTAAAAAAGTGCACTTTACACTACTCAGTTGGAAAGAACATCAAGTTAGTCGGAATTTGAACCTTCACACCCCCCTAAACATATGACCCTGGCTACGGCCCTGCGTTTGAGCCATGGTTTTAAGCAGTTTTGATCTTAACCAGTGTTTGCCAATATTTTTTGCAGCATTTTACTCTCGTCCCTTGTCATCAACAGTTGGTAATTAACTTCTGCCGTATTGAAAGTAGGCTGTGTCAGAAACTATGAAGTATGACCTTACGTTTTTGGTGTATTTACCATTGAGAGCTGCGTTTCGCAGCAAGGGAACTTTCGCCAAAAATGCCTCTTACAACAGATAGCTGTAAATAAAAAAATAAAAGGAAGCAACTTACCCAAGGTCATCTGGTCATTTGAAGAAATTATTCTTAGGGGAAAAAGGACTCAATCGTACTTTGTTATGCCTGCTTTATTAGTTGTGTTTAAATTGAAAGTAAACATATTCTGATAAGCAGAGGCCCATCCAGGATTAGAAGAAACAGGGTAAGCGTATTCATAAGAGTGAAGCCCTTCAGTAAATAGACAAGGTATGGTTACAGAAGAGACGGATATAAGGGTTTCCCCTTGAACACTTTGAAAAAGAAAAACGGTCGTATAGGATTTCTTGGGTTCAGAGTTGCTCACAAACAATGTCGACCATCCGTGTTACAGGTATGCCAGATAGTAGCTGAATCCGACCATACAATACCTTGCTATCTCTGGAGCGAGGGTTAATGAGTGACAGGATGCACACCTGAGGGGAGGGGATTACAGGGGAAGGTGATGGTTGACACGGCCATGTTGCCATATTAGCTTTAAGAGTTTTGCTGTTTTGTAGTGTCTAAAACGATACTAAACATTGAAAATGTGAACAATTTTTGAGTCTTTTGAAAAACGAACAGCAATACAATGTTATTCATAAAATTGATAAACAAAGTACAATCAGTGAAAGAACTTTGAAAGTTGTGATAACTGCCCACATGCGGTAATTGCTCATTCTCGACAACCATACTTTTGAAATCGTTCTTATGGTGAGACTTTGTGAGCTCCTCCAATTTTTTAAATGTGTATTTCATCTATATTCTTCTAGTAGTGCATATGGAAATTGTCTGGCATGGGACAAGGAGGTTGTGTTTCAAGGAACTTATAAGGCTCTTAATGCGAAGTGAAATAAACAAGGTACACCTAAACTTCCGCACTCACGTCAATTGGAGGAGCAATGTCTGTGCAATTTGAACAGATAAATTCACACCCTCTCTCAAAAAGATGTTGCTCAAATAAAAAGCATCATCTTTAATGATGTTTATATCTAACCAGACGTTTTAAGGAAATTTTCGCAGAGTATCTTGTACGCTCAAGTCAGAACGGGGTATTTATTCCACTACCTGACGGGACAGTCTGGCTGAGCCGTAATCTATTGTTTCACTATAGGCCTACTATTAAATATTAAATGCAGAACGCAACTTTAAGTCTGTGGGAAAAGGGATTCGCATATGATAAGCAATTCACATGATCAAGGGCAGAGGAGCTAATTTTGAAGTGGATAGGCTAATCATCGAAGCGGCCCAATATGCACAATATAATAAAGGCAGATTATGGCTACCCAAAATGCCCATGGCCCATGGACATCACGGTAAATTGTTTGGCACACGGTCTTTGCTTGGCCTGACTTCGATGAGTATATACTACTTGCAAGGGTTGTGGTACCAGCGATGTTTTTCGGTACAAAAATGGACATTCCCTGAAAGGGGAGGGGGTTGAAAGGTAGCTTAGTGTGACTGTAGGGGGAGTCTGGGAGTCTGTTATGCAGGGGCGCAGATCCAGTTTCAAACGTGGGGGGCAAACTACTAGTTTGTTGATTTGTTTTAACGTTGTGAAGCTGTATTTATGAAGTAATTGTAAACACTAACGGTGCTTCGACTGAAAACATAGGCTTACAAGGGGGGGGGGTCTACGGGAGGTAGCCCCCTAGAGCAAAAAGAACGTCGATTTCAGCCCATTTGTACTTTTACATTCAGGGCATATTTATGAGCATCAGATTCAGCCACTTACCTGCTAGCCGATTAAATATTGAACAGCCGTTAACTCCCACAGTCTCTAGAATATTGTCAAACATTGCACCAAAATGCATCTAATGTCCCTCAAATATTCAAAATTTTTCCAGGATATCCCGTCCCCTTAGACCCCTCTCCTCCCCTGTCCAAACAATGTCATAGCTTCTTTAGCCTATATGCAACATTTTCTGTCATCCCATGCAGAATCGTAGAACGATAGAAGCAATTAGTGGACTATTTGAGGATTTAAAACTTATTTGGGAAACACAATGCGTCAAGATACTGTAGGGTGAGCAACATCGCCCTAATCAATTTTAAATGCTCTTATCATAAACAAAAACTTCGATACGACATTGATAAGGTAATAGACACATTCTCAAATCAAAATAACAGGTAAACTATGTTTTTTTTTTAATTTTAGACTGCCTGCGCTGGCTGCTGAAAGCATTTCAATTACAAAGGCCACATAACATCTTTTCTGTTTTAATGATAACATTGATATGCAACATATCTGGTACAACTTTCAAACATGCTTTTATCCCTTTAAAATGATGTTATGATTCTGTGGTAATAGGGCAAAGTGCTCCCCCCCCCCCTTATGAAATATACTCTCGTACGCCTATGACGGAAAATGATGGTAAATGTTACTGCAAAACAACATTCCAAAACTGGAGATTACTAGAATGTTGTCGGTCATGAATGTTGCTAATTGATACACATTCAGCACAATGCTTCGGATTTCGAGGAATGCTCAATGAACTGTTCACCGCAGTTGTTCTTTTTAATTGTATGTACAATGAATTGATATTCTGCCTACGGCATTCATTGCGTAGGATTCGGGAGCTGGGGGCTGCAGCCCCCTAACCAAAAACTGAAAGAAAAATAAATTGCAATGATGTAGCTAATGGAAATCAATAGTTTAAAAAACTAACTTCTTTGGTAATTAAAATAAAGTTCTGATTTAAATTGCACCAGTACTTATATATTCGGTAATTCACCAGTGTGTTTTTCAAAAGTTCAACTTATATTATTATCAGTGGCGTACGCGGGGCATGGCCATTGGGCCACCCCCCCCCTTTCAATCACTGATGCCGATTTTTTTAGGACCTAAAATACGTAAATATCTTAACACAAATTTTACCATAAAGGTAGCATATGTGTTACCAGATTGCATGTATGGACATCTAATTTTTCAAAACTTTCAAAGGGAAGGAGACCCCCCTTTAGACCCTCCCCCAGACACAACATACTGCATGGCCCATGTGAGATAAATTCTGGCAACGTTACTGATTATTGTCATTATTGTAAGGACTTCCCCAAAATTTTAAATCAAAATGGAAGAGTAATATTACACGGCAAGTGTTTGAAATGAAATTGACATGCCATCACTGCAATGTAAAACCCGATGCATATTTATATAATATGTACGTTTACAATGTGGAACGCGCGAAAATTTTTATTAACATTTTTCGGGCAAGGCGTTACAGCCCCCAAATCAAATTGGGCTCTTACATCCATGATTATGACTTATGAAAAGTAAAAGCCTGGCAGCAAAAATGGGGGGGGGGAATTTTGTGTTACTTCCCCCGGATCAAAAAGTGGAGGGGACGTCCCTGTCCCCCAGGATCGACGCCCATGCTGTTATGAGGTTTTAATTTAAATGATGAACAAATAACCAGAACTTAATGTACGGACTCTTTTCATTTTGTACTGTTTGAATATCTTCCATAACTTAAACAAGATGGCATTACCTAGAATTGCTTACCTAACCCCAACATCATTCGATCCCCCAGCCCCCTTCCACACACACTACGGTCGAGATAAACGCAGCGAAGTGATGTCACTGAAGGAAGTCTTTTGAGGAAAATATTGTAATGTACTCTCTTACATATGTTCATGGTTATGGCTGCTATGGCAACTAGCAGCAGTGAAACAAAGCACAATATCTCATCCCTCACATAGTATGCAAGGATGAGATAAAATATTTATTCAAAAAGTTCCTCTGTGCATTGAACTGAAAATTGCTTGATTATCTTCTTCAGGATAGTGTAGGAAGCTAAAATTTTACAGTCTCGAAAACTAAGTTTGAACTACAATTTTAATTAAGATGAAGTTTTAAAATTTTTATTTCAACCTCCTCTTGATAATAAGTTAGCTGTTTTGGTGTTTCACTAGGGTATGATTTCTAAGAGTTGTTTGGAAAGCCCTTGGAATTTTTATTTTGAGGAACTCTTGAATGCAAAATCAAAAAAGAACTTGAAGGCCATTTAGTCTCCTTCTCAGTGCACTTTGTCTTAAATATTTTTGCCCACTGGCTAACATTCTTTTTAAATCTTAAAACATAGGAATTTATAAAGTATTCAGCATCTCAGCCATAGATCGTCTACCTGTTTGTCACTCTTTTAGACTGAGTGTTACCCTTTACTGTAATTTATTACAATTAATTTAACTCTTTGGTAGAGTGAATGCCTCACTCTTTGGTGGAGTGAAAATTAAGTCTTTGAAAGAGCGAAAGAGATTCATTCTTTTAAAAAGGTCAGATTCACTGTTTTGATCACTCACTACACTCCTCGAAAGTGTGAAAATTGACTCTGTTTGAGTCAATCTTCACACGGTTGTTTTAGAAAGTGTCATGTTTAGTTGTTAGAATTGAGCTTTCCTCAGAGCCAATCTTTTTTTGGTAAAGTACCCTTTTGTTTTTATTCCAGCCTATTGTATCGATTTGGGACGTCTGTTCCTACTAATTACCGGGTTGCTTTAGTCAATCCAGTCTACCCACACGCAAGTGGAACATGTGATAATTAATTTTAAAAGATGAAAATTTTAAACACCAAGATGGAGAAAAAGTTAACCATGACAGAATTATGTGACGATATGTTGTTTAGTGAAACCCGTCCAGCAAACATTATGTAAATGTTGTAAAGCTGGTTGCAGGTTGACGTCAAAATAAGCTGCCATATAATTTACTCAATTGCAAACATTATATAAATGTTGTTAAGCCGGTTGCAGGTTGACGTCAAAATAAGCTGTCATATAATTTAATCAATGCAAACATTGTATAAATGTTGTTAAGCCTGTTGCAAGTTGACGTCAAAGTAAGCTGCCATATAATTTACTCAATTCCCTCAGGTTGGTTACGAAAATAGTGATGTAGTTTTTAAAGAAGTGTTAGTACTTAAATTTAGTCTTGATAAGTTCGAGGGGTACATAATGTTAGCAACATGGAGAAATTTGCATTGAATTTCCGTTTGTGTTTCTCAATACATTTTCAGATGAGACTATCACCTCTCACCCCAAGGGAGATTGAGCAAGCATATTTGACATCATAACATCATATTGATTAACACAGCTCTATTTTTCTTTAAAGTTTACAACCAGTTGTTTGCTCAAGGGGATCATGCTTTCGTAGTGCGAGTATATGAGGGTAATTTTGCAAGCCTTATGTTCCCCATGGGAAATATATTCCTGTCTGTTTCAAACAACAGATTGAATAACAAAAGAACAAAAAAATGCATATTAAAGTTAGGAGGATGTTGCACTACTCCTGATTGCTTCCACTTCACCCTGCTTTGCAATTGTAATATCCTGAGAATGAAACAGTAGAGCCGACTGACAATTCCATCAGTTCCCTGCTCAAACCTACTTCCTCTTTTCCATACCAAATAAAAGTATTTCCTCAAACCCTTTCTTTAAGTAGTAATATGAACCAATCTGATTCACAACAAGATGGAAAGTAAAGGAGGCTGCAAAACGTAAAAATTTAGAACCGCACTGCACCCTTTGCGACAAGCGTAATACCCTCCTGTGCATAACTAAGTGAAACACTTTATGCATGATTGTTTTATAAAGATTTAACTGGACATGCTTCATTGAGTAACAATTACACTCCGTTCACTAGTGGCATCCTCACGTTTACTTACCATCGAGCGGGTAAGTACTCACCGAATAAGGTGATCATTATAATTGCATGTTTGCCTTTATTCCCTTTACGAAGTTCAATTTCTTTAGTTTGTTACATTGAAAACAATCTTTTTGTCAACATTTATCTTAGAGAAGGGCAAAGATACCTTACTTGTTAGCTGACGATTAACCCCCTGTTAATTGGGTTAACAGGAGGTTAAATTCTGAGGAAAATGCTGTAGGGATCATATGATCAGCTTATACAACACGGCCGGCTAGACAGACGCAAAGACAGATAGACAGACAGACAGACAAACAGACAGACAAACAGACAGATGCTTGACACTCCTTTGAAGCAGAATACTACTCACGAAAAATGTCTAAGGCCGCAATCTTTCCTTTTAGTTGTATGGTCTACAACCTAGTCCAGAGCTGCTTGTTTTGAGTTAAAACTCTTGGAAGTATTGAATTATAGGCCACGAAATATGTTAAACATACTTGCACCACCTGTGACATAATTGATGCCTCCATACTGTCCCGTTGGGAGTAGCCAACGTATCCTGTTTTACCATCGGGTGTAACTTACCAGTTAACATTTATCTAAATGTAAATAGCACAGACCTCATGTGTAAAAAAAATAAAAAAAAAAAATAAGTATTTTGCGTGGAGGGAGTCCTCCTAATAACAGAATTCACGCTTAACCTTGATAATGAATAACATTGTATTTTGAAAGTTTTTTTACGAGCGAATGCGAAGTATAGCAGTCGTTTTATGGACTTGTCACAGTGTTTTCATTCAGCGTCTTGTTGTT
>WURT03000015.1:58842-72012 GCA_009936505.3 Holothuria glaberrima
TGAATAGAAAATGTCCTCACCTTGTATGAAATGTTGGGTCCATACATACACACGCCATCATGAATGCATAGGTTTCTCTTATCATCGAAACCAAATAGCTTTCGAACATTTTTGGAATGAGCGTAATGACCTTTTTGTCCTAGATATAATCAGGTAACTTTTGCTAAAATGCAGAACAATAATTACTGAGTAACGTTTTACCATGTATATTTCTAGGATGAGGGTATAAAACATTATTATTTCGTGTAGTTATACAGTTTTCAGAGTTGGATAACGGGGGTCTAATAATATTTGCTAAGACGGAGCGCAGTGATTCATTACGATGCCTAAAAATGGTTCCATACATACAATAGGTGTAAATATCGGGTACTTTAAATAGATCGTACTTGACACTCATAGGCGTAGGAGGCGGGGGCTGAGTGGGGCTGCAGCTCTCCCAACCAAAATATTCTGTATAAATTCGGACAAAATACTGAGAATTCTTATGTCACATACTGAAAGAAAAATAAATTGCAGTGATGTAGCTAAAGGAAATTAATAGTTTGAAAAACTTCTTTCATAATTAAAATAAAATTCCTATTTGATTTTCACCAGTACGTACGTATTCAGTAATTCACTAGTGTGTTTTTCAATGGTTTAACATATATTATTATTACCAGTGGTGCATTTAGGGCATGGCCATTGGGCCATCCCCCCACCTCTCACTGATGCCGATTTTATTTTTAGTACCTAAATATGTACATTTCTAACACCGTTTTTTACTTCAAAGGTAGCAAACGTGGCACCAGATTGCATGTAAGGAAACCTAATTTTTCAAAAATTTCAACCCCCTTCCATTAGACCCCTCCCCCAATCCGGCAATCACACAACATACTGCATGGCCCCTGTATCATTATTATTGTAAGGACTTCCCCAAAATTTATAAACAATATGGAAGGGCAATAACACGGAAAGTGATTGAATGTAATTGGCATGCGATCATTGCGATGTAATAACCGATGCATGTCTATATAATATGTACACTAGCATGTTGAAAGCGCACGGAGCGCGCGAAAGTTTTTGGTTGCGTTTTTCGGGCAAGTCGTTACAGCCCCCCAAAACCAAATTGGGTTCCTACGCCCATGTCGACATACAACAGAAAGACCTACACATCTGGTAGTGCACTTCTGTCCATTGCTACATGAAGCCTCAAGTTCCACGCAAAACTTTCGATACCACCAAATATCCAAGCTTTCTGCACATGGTTTGTGTCTAACGAAACGGTGGTGATGTTACATTGTGGATAAGAGGGTTCTATTAAAATACTGGTTGTGAACAGTTTTATGTGAAACAGGCTATGCGAAAGTGGTATAAACAGGAAAAACGATAGCCACCGTGGGATAAAAGATTATAAACAATTACCTTTCAAGTGATTCTGAATTTACATTTATGGGTTGCCTCGCGGACCGGATAAAATGGTCTCGAGGGCCGCAAGCGGCTCTCGGGGGAGGTTCCCCACCTCCGATTTAGACGACTGCAAACTATGACAGAACATCGTGGTTACTACACAGCGCGCCAAAGAAAATTGGCATTCTCTCAGAGATTCACGGAGATTCTGGTGTTGAATTGGTCCACCTTGTCATAACTTGGCAGAGTATACAACTATGTGTATTCTGAAATCAGTTTGTGGACATATGGGACACAGTTTTGTGGGTAGGGAGACCTACCTCCACCCCCCAAAGCGTATACCTTGACTTCGCCGATGGGTATCTACTGTATGTATTGTCTGACTTCATTATATGTATGTCGAAAAAGTTAAAGGGAAGTACAACTGGGCTAAAGATTAGTATTAGTTTATATAACACCACTGACACGAGTCCAAATGTGGTGATGATTTTCTTATCATGATGACATGCATGTTTAACCAGGGAGTTGCTATTTGACGAATAACAACATACCTAGCATAACGTTCTTGTAGATTCTAAGAGAAGTTATTCTTCTTAATAGACCTTATATACATGTTGTCACGAAGCAGAAAAACGCCCTCGTTTGGAAGAAAGGCGCGGACAATTACAAGTAACACTAATAATGCAGACAGCTGATCTGTTAACCAATCGTGTACGCGCGTAAGTCTACTACAGGTGCGAGCAAAATCTACACCAATGGTGCACGTGTGCTTCGTTGTCTTCCTCCAAAATGATGTTCGCGTGACGTCTATTATGTTTTACAATATTTTCTAGCCCTTGATCAGGACCCAACATTACGTTCTTGTACTGTATGCTACACGCGTAGTAAGGAGTGGCTAGAAGGAGCGGATTAAACGATCACGTTCAGCCTTTTCATACCTTAGGTGACATCAGGAAGTTGCTATCCAAACAACAACTCCCTGGTGTCATGAAGTATGTTTCGTTATGAGTCAATGACCTCCCACAGACGTTCATTTACGCATACTTGTTTGGAAAATACTTCGCATACTGCCTCAACTAGCGTGCCTTCCCAGATGATGCCATGGGCAAACATTGGGAAACTGGTTGGCCAAACGGTTGAGCTAATGTTACCTTAATGGTTGGGTGCTCATTGGGAAAAGGTTGGGCCTACAATCAATTTTATATTGGGCCAATATTTTGCCTAACAAAGTTTATGCCATTAGACCAACATTTACAAATCAGTTACCCAGCTGTTAGTTCCAACATTTGAGTAACGTTGGTTAAATAAGTGGTGTCAACTGTTATCTGGCAAACTTTTGCCCAACGGTATTGCTGGAAATATTTGGTCAGTTTCAACAGTGGGTCAATAACATTTCGCCAACTTTCAACCAATATTTATATCCAACGGTGCAAAGAATGGTTGGCACAATGTTGCACCAACTAAACTATGCCTCACTTTTCAAAACACTTAATGAACTACTAACTCTGAGGTAATGAATTACCTCAGAGAAGTTACCTTCTACAAGTTATGATAGATGCCAGCACTGCTAATGCTAACCACTTTTAACAGTGTGGTAGGATCTTCATTAAAAATTCGTATTTTACATGACAAAGTTTGGTTTTGCTATTACATATTCAATGAAACATGTTTGTTATTATTAGCAACTAATAATACAATTTTCTTCACGATATTTCAATTTCTCCTTGCTTATGTTGCATTGCACAACTGAGAAATATGAATTCATGATTATATTAACTAGACCTGTATGAAATGATAAACACGAATCTCCTTTGAAAAATTCGGAGTGCTCCATTCAGATGAAAGTTATATATATACTGTAAACCTGGTGTTTCAATAGAATTTCACAGTATTTTAAACATTTTTCTCAAATTGTCTTAGCAAAAAATCTAACAGTGTAAGCGAACGTTTTGCAAAGTATCACTGTGAATGTAAAATTTAAAAATAGCTGTTATTTAAAGAATAGTGAGGTTGGCTTGATACCAAAATGAGCAACCTATTATTTTTCGGTGGTCCATTGTTGGGCCAGTTTGGGCCGCTTACCACTTGCCAACCGAAACCAATGTGAGCGTTTAGCAACCCATTACCGGTATCCAGTGTTCGGGTCAGGCCAACCATAGGTTTTAGGCTGGCTTTTAAGGGTTCTTCACATTCAGTACATTAGTTGAGCGATAACTTTTAATTTAACCTCGATTTACTGTTTTGAAAGGTATTAAGTCCCTTATAATGTGTTATTACGGTACCAATGTTAACAGCCTATAGAAATTTCAATAGTTTTAAATGTTGGTGAAACGTTGGTTCAATATATGATGACCAACAGTTGAGCACTTAAAACTGGCTCAGCGTTGTTTATTACATAAATGCCCAACGGTTGCCTAAATAGAGCTGGCTCAATGTTGATTGAAAACATAATGACCAACGGCTGGTTTCATAAAAGTATTTCAATGTAGATTAAATATTGAGCATCCAATAGTTGGATTATGTTGGATAAATGCATGATGCCCTACAGTTGGCCTAGGCCCTACAAATGTTGGTCAAATGTTGGCAATACATGTAATTTACAATTGTTGGCTGCATGTGGTTGGCGAAATGTTGGTCATGCCTTTAGTTGCCTACACAGCAATACCAACTGTTGCCAACGGTTGCCAACATTGACCCAACATAACGCCAATGCTTTGTGCTATCTGGGCTGGTGTGTAGGTTCCTACTTCTCATCTGTTTATCATACGCACAATTGTATTTCCATGAGAAAACTACTACGTAATCAGTGCCACTCTTGTGAATGTAACCGTACCGATGAGTACGGACAGCTAATTTTGACAGAAATATCTCTTCCTATTATCAATTATTTTCTCCAACTAATCTAGCCCTTATTACAGTGTTTATACTTACCCTTTACTCCAGGCAGCAGTAATCATATAGGCTTGCGAATTTGATTGAGTGTTGACTGCGCCATTTTGGTTCAGGAAACAACAGCCACACTAACATTTTGCATACAGTCAATAGTGGAACGATTAATATTGTTGACGCCGCTAGAAAGCTCGCTTCCGTGTAGTTTGTTCCACATATTTGGTAATGTCAGTAAACATTACGGAGCATTTAGGAAGTCGTGGAGATGAAATTAAGGATGGTGTGTCAATGTCAGGACGATCTTGTGAAAATGTTAATTAAGTAAATGTAGGGAAGTCTTCTGTCTTTAAAATTCAAAGATTTACCTACGCTTTTAGTTGATCCCTATACGTAATTGTTAATAACATTAGGTACCTTTTGAACACTATAATTTGAGAAACAGTACTATACAATGTTTGTTGAATTATTGCCGTATTTCGGCACTTTACGTCTCTCAGAGATTCCATTGTGATGGCTCCCCTGAGGTCCGGTAACAATACAGCAGAGACAAAAGTTGTGTTTAGGCCTGTAAAAAGATAAGTCGAGGGGGTCGGACTACCCTCACCTCCTAGAGAATTCCGTGCATACCAGATATTGAATATAAATTGTAAACTTAGGCACCACGTGTCCACGTCATCTCCGAACGACCTTAATCTTTAGAAAATTTTCACTTATAGCCTCCTGTTTCCATTGATAAAGGAGTCAGTTTATCTACTCGCTACGAGCCAATATAATTGTGGAACTTTGCTTAGGTAAATGCTAATTCTCACCTGCTACTTGGTAGCACTGGTCGGACAAACTGCAAGGGACGACGGATGATTTAGGCAGGGTAAGAAACTCAGTTGTCTTGGAATCATGAAATTTGTGATTTTGATGCGAGAAAATGTCAAAAGTGTAGGCCGAAGACCACAAAAATATTTGAAGAAGAAAGTATCCAAATGTAAAGAATGTACATCAATGACAGAAATATTCAATGTTACTAGAGTTTACTATTTTTTCTGGGGTAAGGGTTGTATACTTTAGAGGGCCCAAATATTCCTCCTTGCCATAAAAATGGTTTAAGTCGCGCCAGCCAAGGCCTTTTTTTCCAGTTGTGGCTCACTGGCTTCTTTTCCCTACTCCATTGATTATGCTGAGCAACAAGCACAATGGCAGTAGGTTCCATTTTTAAAGTCTTTGGCCAGGATTCGAACCCCCGACCTTTCGGCTGCAAGTCGGATGCACTTGACCATGCAGTCCGAAATTTTGACTCACAGTGCATTATAATGTGGTCCATATGACTGTGTGAAAGAAAGGGACTGGAAAAAGAAACATGGTGCTGCATTTAGTTCAAATGTTTTTGGCGATTGAATGAGAAACCACTTTACCTCAAGGTGGGGAATCTGCGAGTAAGGTTAACGGCCATGACGTACTCGTGAAGTTACTGGGCATCTACCTACTCCAAAGTCTCCTCCGCAGTCCCATCGGAAGACGTGAATAAAGGGGGTAGGGGTAAGCCATTCAGCCCCAGAATTCTGACTTTTTCTGAAGTAATTTCTTGACCGTTCTGAGAAAAAATCCCATCAAACTTAACATTATGAGAGGTGGCTGCAGCCCTCACTTTCACAGTTCCGACGACCCTGTCCCAATAGACAATTTTAGGAACCTCCAACCGAGGCCCTAACGCCGCCACCGGAGATGTTACAACGTGTCCATGTGGCGCGTTTCTTTAGTGGGGTTCTACCCGATGTTCCCGGGTTCAATGTTCTCGAGGTTCAATGTTTCCCGTTTTTGTATTATTTCAATGTTTGTCGATGATTAAGAGGTTCGTTATTCCCAGGGTTCAATGTTTCCAGGGTTCGACGTTACCACGGTTCGATTTTCCCGGGGTTCAATGTTCCCGAGGTTCAATGTTCCCCGTTTTTGTATTATTTCAATGTTTGTCGATGATTAAGAGGTTCGTTATTCCCAGGGTTCAATGTTTCCAGGGTTCGACTTTCCCGAGGCTCGTTGTTTCCAGGTTCGATTTTACTTATGGTTAGTTTAGGGTTAGGGTTAGGGTTACGTTAGAGTTAGGTTAGGTTAGGTTAGGTTAGGAAAATCGGTAATATCGGACCCTGGGAACATTGAACCTCGGGAACATTGGACCCTGGGAACGTTGACATAGCCCCTCTTTAATGGACATTTCTCCTCGTCCCAGACATTTCCAATTCTCCCAACTAAGCAACCTGTAGCTCCCCCATAACTGTATAAAGCCCCTCCTTGTGCAGACACAAACCTATTTTTTTGCTTCAGGTCATTGTCCTGGTAAGCATACGAGTCTGTAATATGAAATCCAAACACTCTCTCTGCATCGTGTGGAATGCGATTTACTCTGCAGTCTGCATCATTTGATTTTTCAAACGTTAATTTCAGTCAAAGAGAGTGACCAACTGAGAATTTGATACCCCCACACCAAAAATGTACTTTGAGGTGATGACTGTCTGTCTCTCTCTATTCAAACATGTGCTCTCAAACCTTCCTGATTTGTAATTACCTTTTGAAGAATAAGTTAGATGTTTGCGAATTTGACACTGCCAGAGTCTCTGCCTTGTTTGAGTTCAAGAAGAAGGACAAAATGACAATGTCAGCATTGACTTTGATTAAATTGGTTACCCACATTTATAGCCAATATTTCTGCGCTACTAAGTCTTGCATAATCTAAATACTGCAATGACATAGTGGAGCTGTCCCAATGGTGTGTCCCTTTACCAACCCGGATATTGTTAACCGGAGACCATCAAAGGTGTAAAGAACTGTTATATTTGGGATTCGTTTGGAATAGGCTACAGAGGTTCAAATAGTGTCTATACAAAGGGAGTTCGCGTGCATAATGAAAAGACAAATAGGAAGTACTACTTCGGTAAATTCCGGCGGAAAATGTCATTAGAAAGTGTTATTATTGTAACTTATAGCTAAACTATAAAATCGACACTTAACAACATGGCCGTACATAGAATTCTTTTCCCGGGCGGAGGGGGGGGGGTTACCCGCCCAGCGAACGTGTATTGCTCTTGCACCCCCACTGACTGCACTCGCAATACCAACGTCCGAGAACTTTCGCAAAAATTCTTCGCCAAACTGCGTAAAAACTGTACGCTGTTAACTATTCATACATACCATCACAACAAACAAAAATGATAAATAATCAACGAAAAACCATTAAAGCAAGTCTGATTACCATACTGTTTCAAACGACAAATGTCAATGGGGTTTTAGTGTGTAATTTTGCCCGCTTCAAGCTCACACAATGTAGTCCCTTTGACTTACTGTGTAAAAGTGAACGTTTCAGCTGAAGACTTTTCGTGCATTATGAATATATTCATATATTGAAACCAATCAACAGTCGAGAGGTAAAAATCAAATTGGACTCATGAATATATCGAAATTGGATGATCTCTGTCATTGTTCGCAGGTATTAGAGTATGTACGTCAAAGAGGAGTACATATTCGACAACTGTTATGAAGGTAAGGGGGGGGGGGGTGCAACAGGCAAATCAGAGGACCATACTCAGATGGCGTTTAGTGTTCCTAGAAAAATGCCAAAAATGATACCCTTACAGCCGGAAATGGCACTTTAATTACCTTCCAGGTTCCATTTAGTGTTCCTAGAAAAATAGTGTGAGTGATATATATTGGTAAAACTTTTGTTATTTCTTACCTATTTTTCTGTTGTATCATCACTAGGAGTAGAGCACTTCGTCAAGCCCACGAGGGGTTTTTGTTCTACTTCCCTCACATCATGTAGAATTTATGTATATTTAAAGAGGCTCATTGAGTTGACATCGATTATTTTTGCGACGAGTTTGAAGAAAATCATTACATGACAATGTTTCTAATTACCTCATTACTCATATTTCCCTTCCTAGATTTACCGAAAATGTGAGAAATTTTAGTTTTTGTAGACAGGGATTACATATGATTAATACATAATGGTAAAAAGAGTCTGGTCACAAATGTGTAATAAATGATTTTAATCATTGATTACCCCGTCATTGCCATTTCAGTTGTGAGTCAGATGTGCAGAATTTCTTAGTTTGATCATTTACCATCAAGATGTGAGTAAATCTCAACAGGTGTGGATAAAAATCATGAATTTTGTGAACCAACTCAACAAGCCCCTTTAAGTAAATATTATATTTATCATGTATGGTGTGAAAAACAAATAAATGAAATGAAGTGAAATGAAATCAGTGTTATCTTTATATGTCGCAAATTTTAAAAGATCGGTGCACTGTGATAAATATTAACTTTGAAAAGGTCGGTAAGGTGGGCATCGCCCTAGGCCTGCTCTCCATCCTGTGCGCACCGCGATGCGTACAAGCACTGAGCAGGCTATCGACTAGGCCCTAACAGAGTCGATACCCTCATTGGAAAGGCTTCGTGTGTTTGCATATTTCATTGAAAGAGTTTTTAACTGCTGTCAGTTAAGCTGCTTATTCCCAAAGATGATTCACTTCCTATTGCACTAGATGTGTTGCTGTGTGCTCCAGAAATGGTTTACATCCTTTAATGTACGCCAGAAAATATACCTCCGAAAGGCCAGCAAAGGGCCGGCTTCCTCTAATTGGGACAATTTTTCAGTTTTTTATTCAAAATATTACAGTTGTAAGAAAAAGAGGCAAGATGCTAAGCCAATTACAAGTATTAAAGATTTTTGGTTATTGCTTTACAAGTTAACAGTTATATTACATTACCTAAGAATAAAAATTAATTCGGAAGGAACACGTTTGTTTTTCTAAAAGAAGAAATCCTTAGCATGCAAGTGGGTAATTTTGTCATTCGTATCAATATACTCCATGAGTCATTGAAAACAAATGAACCCAGTAAATGTATTAGAAAATGAATAATTGTTTTTACTAATTCTCAAAATAATTTCATTAACAGTTTTGTAAATACAAGGTTTGATATCATAAATGGATCTGAAAAGACTCTCCATCACCGAAGAGTAATAAAACACGCAATAGACAAACGTAGGGCAGTGTATATAGGCGGCGGAAAACGGGGGGACAAGGGGACACGTCGCCCCTTAAATTTTTCAGTTGGGGACGAACCCCCTACAACATTGTAGGGAAAACGGGCGATAAACCAAATTATGATTAACACCACACACGTATAACCATAATAAATGATGTACAAAAATATAGAACATGAACGACAGTCCTCCGTAGCAGCCAAATATCGCAGTTGACGATTGGACTGCTACATTTGGCCTTTTTGGCGTTCTTCATAAACTTTACCATCATCAGAGTCCGCGAACCAACTGAGCTGAGCAGCACTACTTTTCCGAATTCGAAATTGCATTGGACCCATTGAAATCTCATGAAAGAACCAGTTCTCCTTCACCACAGCATCTAAACAAGGAACTCATGAGTTATGCGCTAAGTTCGTCGACAAAAAGGGAACACGAGTCAGTATTTTTGGCAAATGCAAGCAATGAATGTAATCCTTATGTCTTTCTACTGACTCCAAACTAATTTTTAGCAATAATATTGCCCTGGGTGGGAGGGTTAGGGTTAACCAACGACTAACTTGAGAGTAAACACTTACCAAGACTAGTTTTATCAGTTTGAACAGGTCTGAATGGTCTATATTATAAGAAAAGTTTTGTTTGTCTTCCCTATGATTGATTCCATTCTCACTAGAATAAATAAAAAATAATATTACCATGGTAATAATCTTGTATGGTTACCCTTCCTAGGGCTCAGTGGTGTAGCGGGGGTCGGTGAGGCAAGAGGCAAACAAAGATAATGTGATATATATTCCCGAAAACTATTTCACTTTAAAGATGACAAATTTAACATCAAATCGCATGTATAAGGACACTGAATACACCCTCCCTTACACACCTCCTAGGACGACGGCCACATAATTTCCCGCATTTTAAGTACTTAATCAGATTTTGGTTCGCTCTTCCCCCATTATTTCATCAAGTGAGTTACAAAGAGGGACGTCACTAAAGGGGTGCGTGCAGGGGCTG
This sequence comes from Holothuria glaberrima, assembly GCA_009936505.3. NCBI lineage: Eukaryota > Metazoa > Echinodermata > Holothuroidea > Aspidochirotida > Holothuriidae > Holothuria > Holothuria glaberrima. The sequence continues at coordinate 69,155 of WURT03000015.1, forward strand.
CTGCATCCCCAGGAATTTCCAACGTGCAGTCTGTTGGGAAAATTTTGCCATCGGTCCGAAAAAAATTTCAACTTTCTGTTGCAACTCATATACTTTATCAGAAAAAAATCTATTCTTGGGGCTACAGAAATGTCTGGAAATTTCATGATTACAACGTTATTCTTAAAATTTATTGTCGAGTGGAAATATTGCTTTGGATAGCGTACATTGAACTCGATACCTAATCCTTCCCAGATGTTGATGTTGGTAAATTATTATATATTGTCAGGAAAGTTATAAGCTAAGGTTATGCGTCAGTAATCTCTACCGCACTATTCGGAAAGTCATGGTCTTTTGACGAAATACAGGCTCTTGGGAAAATAGTTCTACTGTATTGCTTAATTCTCTGCCATGAAATAAACACCATGACCAACACTGTAAAAACAGGGAGTTACCATGATGCTTCGTAATAGTTCCATTGTGAAATAAAAACCTCGTGGAATGTGATGTAACTACACTCTAAGAACAGTTGGGCAAAAAATACTTAATGTTGGGGAAACATAGCACATGCTACATTTTTTAGCACACTTTGCTAAATATATTGGACAAAATTTACACAAGGAATATCGTGAGGTTTTGCTCAACTTTTAACAACTTTTTTCCCCAACAATTTGTCATGTGCTATGTTTGCCCGACTGTTTTTAGAGTGTTTACCTGACTGCTCGTTACAAGGGTATGAGTTGTAATGTATTCGTGATCAGTTGCGTCGGGTCGCAGTCGAATTGTAGGTTAACCACGAAAAACACTGTTGGCGTTGTCATCAGTCCATCCACTGTTCATCAATTACACATGCCAAGTGGCACATCGACTTTTTGCAATCGTCATCTGATTTCGCAAACCTTTCTTTGTTGGCCAATTCATAAAAATATGTCGCGTTTGGGTAGAAAGCAGCTGCACACTTCCACCACTTCACTCAACTGCGACGTGACCCACCCCTTACCCCGACACCACACTGAAGTAGACTGTTAGACTGTCGGGACCGTAAGTCTGTTAAAGAAAAAAAAGGGAACGTACTTAGCTGTCCGGTGTGCCACGCGACTGGTTTTCGCCGTTGGGTTGTAGTCGGGTCGATGCAGTGAGGGCTGGCTTTCCTCTTACTCAAATCGAGGAGTTTGAGCTCTTTTTTAATTTTTTCTAAACACTTGAAAGTGAGTACACTTCGTGTTGCGGTGGTTACAAAGGAGACTCACTTTCGAGTTCCGACTCCTTCCAATATTCACTTAACAATTCAAGAAGGAGAGAGCGTGCTTTGGATTACTAGTATTTCAAAACTCCGTGCAACCTTCGCGATTGCCCATCCTAGATTCCAACCCTCAACCCTGACGATGATGAAACAAAACGGCTTATTGCAAATTTCAGTTCTGTTTAGTGCGTTTTAGTGCTATTTATCATTTTGTAGATAACGAATTCCTATGTAAAATGAAGGCAAATGTAACTAAAATGTCCGCAAATTGTGATTATAACGCGCTTCGCGAGTATTCACCTGGTGCTTTTGTTTTCTGTTATAACTTCCCATTAACAAGTAACCATAATTATCGCAAAACTCCGTAAAACTCTGTGACCCTCCACTCACCCCACCATCATTCCCTCTGCATCTTGAAGAAATCGACCCGCGGTTAGTTCTAATTACGCTATTTTTTAAAAAAAAAATGTGGCGTTAGGGTCTGATAATGCGTATCAAAACCAAGTTGACAGTAAAATACTTTATTCTCGTGTCTACAACCGTGAAAATACTTCAGAGCTACAGGGGGCTTTGATCCCTGGGCCCACACAGAGAGAAATTACTGAAATGGTCCCTTTAGGGCGCTTAAGCGAGTTCCGTGCCACAAACGATCTTTTGCTCCTATCATGGAAGTATTTACCTAGGAGCTAGTACTTCTATGACCAAATCGACCTAGCTGTTGTAAAACACAATTGAGACGGGTGTGAATTGACATCGCAAAATTTTAAACTGCGTTATTTTCCCCTTATGATGTTCTTAAATTTCCCAACTTGTACTTTTTGCAAAGATTTCTCCAAAGCGAGGAATATCTGTTAACAGTTTTAGACGCATGGACTATATTTTGTCTAGAATCCAACACTCCCACCCTACTTATCGATCCCTAGGGACGGCCCTGCTTACAAGGTCTGGTAGTAAAACAAATGAATCATTAATATACGTTACAGTATGGTCGACGGCTTTACTGAATCGCACAGAAACGTTACTAATTCAGTAAGAGATATCATAAAGCAGCATATCATTGCACGCAAAGTTATGAAAGATATGAAGTAGTTCCAAGTCTCTTACCTCTACGCTCGGAGTTGTTACATTTCATATATTCTTCAGAATTTCTTCTATGAACATTATTTCACTCTTTTTGAAAAAAGGCATTGCCTGAATGTGAGTCTCCAACTAGCTAAAAACAGATCCAAATGCTTCCGGTTTTTAACACGATTTATCTGCTCTAATGTAACTCTCTGGGAATTTTTCCAACGAGGCGTTCTTTATCACTCTCTGCTAATTTTAAATTGTTGTCGTCTAATGAAACCGCAGTTGAGTACAGCAAACGTAGGTTAGCAAACAGTGTAATCGCTAGGTTTAACAAACACGCCAATACTAGGTATTTTAGACAAACAGGAGGGAAACAGAAAAGCAATCCAAACGCATCTGTTTACACTCAGTTCACTTGTACAGGCTTGTAAAACGTTAGCCTATTTTATTTGACTATTAAAAGAAGGGTCTAAGCTCAAATCAAGTTTTGGTGTATTAGAGGGGTACTTATTCTAAGCAATCTGGTGAAATTCCCGTTGAAATCCGACGTGTGGTTCTCAAGATATCA
>WURT03000015.1:75792-89953 GCA_009936505.3 Holothuria glaberrima
TTGCGTATACAGTTACGCATTCCCATATAAAACAGTGTGTAAAATGTTAAGGCGAAACGGTTTTTTCGCCTTAAGGTTGAGTTCTCCCAATAGTCGCGTTTTTTCATACCATATTTCGCCTAAATCCCAATCTATAGAAATATATATATACATATATATATATACAGATATATGTATATATATATATAAACACACCGTATATGTACAGTACAGTCATGGGTACAATATTACAGTGATCTTGCTGTAACTAAGTACTGCCACACTTACAGTGACTGCATTACTGTAATACATCATTAGAATTGAAGCCTACCATGTTGCACCCTAAACTGTATGTGATGATGAAAATGCACCTCAGTCTCTTTGTTTGCTTACTGTAGTCTGAAAGCTTTGACACAAACACTTTTTCCTGTACACTGCACGGAGTAAGTAGGTATTAATATAGAGTTCTAACATAACCAATGATACTGTAAAAGCAAATTCAAAAAGCACAGCTCTTATTAACCAAGTGCACAATGCTTGTTTGCACAGTAACAATATATACATGTACAGTACCACTCACTACATGCATTACAGTATCATGTACTGTGTGCTTAACCCATGGATGACCTTTGTTAACCTTTTACACCACAGTGGGTCCCAAGTTCCCAACCTATACCACTAAGACCATACTGTCACTAACTTGAGAATACAAGAATTTCTTCAGTTTTCATATATCAAGAATGTCTCAGATGTCCTTAATATTACAGGTATTTAAGGTAAAGGTATTTAATTTCTTGGGCTTTCTTAATCCTCAATGAAGTGTGACACTCAAAAGTATTGAATTTAGCTCATAATCATTTTTCTCCAAATAACTGCTAAAGGGACTGTCACCTTTGATTGTTTGTTTTTGGAATTTAAAAGAATTTTGACAACCACTGGGAAATTATCTGACAGATGGAACAAATTTAGGATGAATCTTGTTGTTTACACAAAACAAGTTTCCTTGGTGCAGTTGACAGACCCAGACAGGTCCTTGAGCAAATTTTTGCAATGAACATATGACTGCACTTTTTAGCAAACTTAAATGGCCTCAAATTTATCTCATATTCCAGTCATTAACAAGTACTTACCTACACTGGGGGGAGTGGAGTAACCTCTGATCCTGTCAATAATGATGAAAAAATTGCTTACTGCTACAGGCAGGGTTCACAAAAAGTTTGGATTACTGTACACCAAGGAAGTAACCCAAAAGTGAGACATGATTATTCCTGTTTCACACACAGCAAAATAAGGGATATTAAAACAACTATGGGTAGAAAAAAGTAAGAATACAATCTAGATATTCCCTGGCAAGAAGTTTTGGAGGCAAGTTAAGAGGCATTTTTCTGCACAAGAAAGATGCAAAATTCCTTATCCAGCATTTGAAACATTATCTTCAGCGACAATATGTGTGAGTTGAGGCCAATCTGATTTCATAACAGCCTCTAAAAGGAATTGAATGTCCAGTGAACTAAAGATAGGAGTTGGACCGTTTGGATTCATTTTTTTTCTTGAAGTTTTGTAACATATGTTTTTGAAACTTCAGACTTTTATTACACATCAATTACTGCACTTTTCATGGAAGGGCCTAATTTTCTTCCAAATCTTCACAGACTGCCTCCATGATAGATTGAAGGCTTTTTCTGATAAGACCTGTGCATTATCTACTGTACAGCCACAAGTGGCAAAATAAGAAAATCTGCAATGTTTCTTGCAGGGCAACTTGGATATTTGTGGGTAAATGTTGGCAACTGATCAGAAATTTAGCTTTTTTGCACATGAAAACTTAAAAAATGTATACGTGAAAAATTCCAAGAAATCTGATTCCTTTCCTGGGAAACACAAAGAGAGACTTCACCCATGGTTACCTACAGTACTCCAAAGCAGACCTTCTAGTACATGTACTGTACTGTAAATTACATTCCATTATCTAAGCACAAGTAGTTTAATCATTCCTTTGGTGTGAGAGTTTGCACAACCGGTTGGTTTTCACATCACATCCTATAAAACCACTCATCCAGTAGTTCAAGCAACAGTTACTGTATTAACAAAGATCTTGTCTGAACACATCCTGTACAGTCACGAAGGGAAGGATGTAGTTTTTCATTACAGCGGATGTAAAAATACTCGCGGAGAGGAAATTGGATTTAAGGTATGTGTGTCACAATTCAGGTACAGGAAGAGATTATGCCAGTGGGGACCCAATACAATTGTACTTTATACTGCACTGCACTACAACACAACACAGTAAACGTGATTTAATAACACCACTAAGTTATGTTCAATCAGGGAGTTGCTATTTGACACCCTGGTTCTATACCCACATTGTAACCTTCATAGTAGGTGTCCAATGTGTAGCTCTTTTCACGTATATAATACTCTGAACACCTGTGAATAACCAGGCATTGAGAGAGATCATTTAATTTCACATATTCATAAGCCTTAATTTAAAGTTGTCCCATAAATGTTGATTGGATTCCACATGAATTTTCATATTACACAACAACACTTAAATTGTAACATCGTTCTACAACCTTCTCTACTTTTCACTGCACTGACTGCAGTATAAAGTCAATACGTCCTTGCCTGAGTGAGTTTAAGCAAGAGAAATCACACACTAAAATCAATGTTGACTTTGGTCATGAATGTGAAATACATGGTAATCAGACTTGCTTCAGTAGATTTTTCGGTGAATATTTATGATTTGCGTTTATTGTGATGGAATATGAATACTGTAGTAATAGAGGACAGTTTTTACAGTAGGCAGTTTGATGAAGAAATCGTGCACACTTTTGAAGACCGTTGGTAAATTGGTAATACTGTACAAGAGCAGCTGACATACAGTAGGTGCAGATACATTGTAGATAGGGAAACACTCCAGAATTCATTTTACAACAGCTTTTCTTCTAATTTCCTGTACATGTCAACACATGAATTTTTGGGAGTTGGGACATTGTGCAGCATGTCCAATTGTTCATTATTGTTCATTTCAAGTGCACAAATGATGCAAGTCAAAATTACTTGTACAGTACCCGGTACTGTTAAAAAATCCTGACAGCCTTATTCAGGGTTGTATGTGATAACTTAATTCAGTCCATGTACATTCTGTCTTTCAATTATTCCCATTTCCCAGGGTTCTAGCTACAGTGGGCAGCACCAGACGGGGCCGTCCAGCACTCCTTACTTGCGTCCGGCACTCACGGTCAAATGTACTGTCCTGCCAGGCACGATTTTCCACAAACTAAACTGAAACATTGCCAAAAATGCGGTATTTTGATCGTATCCTATACTGTACCTTTAGATGAACATAACATTTAAAAAAATGAACTATAAAGTGGAAAAAAATACCACAACAAAATAATAATCAAACATCAACTAAAAAACAGAATGAAATTACAAATACAACTACTGTAGGTCAAAATATTGCAAAAGATAGCACCATTTTGAATCTAAGCCCCCCTAAAGATACAGAATTTTCTCAATGGGGACGGGGACACCCCCTCCCCTTTTCGTTTCGTAAATCAACTGCCGCCTGGAACTAAATATGCTCTAGCTACTAGAACCCTGATTTCCTGAAAAATATCCATTACTGTACTAGGGAGAAAGAAGCTCAGTTGCATGTGCTGTGATGACAACTCGGGTGAACTCGTGTAGCGCGCGGAACAAAAAACCAAGGGTTTTCTCCAAGCTTACAATACAGGAAAGAACCATACAGGTAGTTAATATCCTTTTTAAAGTTGCCTCCTCATCATTCTTGTTACTATGATGCCTAGATATCATTAATTTTTTCAGTTGTAGAATTGTTCCAATCAAATGTTGCAACACATGTAGCATTGCATGTGTAACATACCTAATGTAACCACATGTAAATGTCCCACTGTTAGTTCTATATAAAACGGATATGGGAAGTAACTTGTGATTCTCCTCTCCCTCCCCCACCCCCACCTTCCATATACAGTATATTTTTCATGGCGAGGGAAGAAGGAAGCAACTGCACCATGCCTCTGTTATTCTCAAGTGAACAAGAGGAACAGAAGTTCTGATACTGTGCAATGTATTTTATATTGATGTTATTCATTGTCCAAAGTCATCCATAAGTAAAAGTACTGCAACCCTAGATGTTTACTACAATACAGAAAGTGATCAGTGCTCACAGCCTCATTACAGAGAAGGTGACATTTACATCAAATTTTCATGTAAAAGCTCCTCTTACCAGAAATTCAGGTTTATCTCATTACCCAGAAATTGCCAAATTGCTTGACTGCTATTACTAAAACTGAAGGTAACAATTTAAAGCCGTGATTGCATGTTTTCTTCTCAAGGAAAAACTGAATGACGAGCTGAAAAGTCTTCTGTAAAAAGTCCTGCCATTCTTGAGATTGGTGTGTAACAACCGCCTGTTCACTGAACTGTGAACACACAGCCTGACACTGTAGAATATCATTTAGAGTACATTCACTGATAAGCATTGTACATCAAGTTGTTTTTCAGTGGAAAGTCTACTTAACCCATTTCCCTTTAATATGATATAAGCCACATCATTTTCAACTGAGAGCAAATGCACTACCATAGTACACAATATATCACGTACATGTATGCAGCCGATTCGCCACTGTGCAGTTCATTTAATTTTTGCTGCAGGTCAGTTACTGTAGCTCTCTATCAGAGTCTGCAGATTACTGTACACTCAGTCAGATTACAGATCAAGTAGCTCATACATAAAGCAGGAATTAATGCTGTGTACAGGGTCTGCTCAGCCACAAATTACTTAGTACTGTAAAGTACTGTAGGCCAAATGCTCCAGATCTACAGGGTACGCTCCTTCAACTCATGTTTTTAAAGTAACTATGAGAGCTGGATTTGTGTAATTTAGACTTTGATTACTTGAAATGTATTCTTAAAATGTTAATTCTGTATGTCTCTGCTTTCTTCTATTTTATCTTTCAAAATTTCCAGGCTATTGTATTTCATTTATTCTTTGCATGTTAATCAAATCTACTGTAAGTCTATCTCTGGGTAGCCAAATTGGGGAGAGATTTAACCACACAAGTGAAAAATACAGATCTACTTCTGTTCAATAAACTGTTTTAACTACTGTGGCTACATGGCCACACAACATCAGCAAGGTCAAGCATACTGTTCTGTAGGCCATTGCATTCTAAACTTTGGGGCACTATATTTAGTGTTTCAATTTTGCATCACAGTTTTGAAGGTTTTTTACTTCTTTTGAGCAAATCACTAAAAACTCTGTTGGTTTACACACAAGAAAGTGCTACACATTTTTAAATTTGTGTAGCAGTTTGCTCAGCTTGTGTAGCAAATTGTGATTGTGGTTCCATTCATTATATTTTTTCTACATCACTGGTGCATGTGGGTCAACAAAACTATATGGACAGCAAAATTTCTACATGCACCAATCTTAAAATCAGTAAGAAAGGAGTCACTAGTTTTGCACTCAAATTTCTGTGAAATGACTACTTGTCTAACTTGAGCGAGAAACTACAATGGGACTGGATGATTCACACCAGTATATCAGGATTACTTTGAACTGTAACTTAGGATTTGACCATGAAGTCAGGCCCAGGCAAGGCTAGGCATATGTGCACAAAGCGCATATAAGCCTCCACAACTTACATGCATTATGGGGAATTCTATGTGCACCTGTGCATGCGTGCACCCAGGTAAATCCAACCCAGTCTTATTCACACTTATCAATTGAATGGAGTGTCCCTCCGACCACTCCCCCTCCCCCCGAAGCATTTATCATGATCAAGGCTGAGCCATGTCCACAAGAATATGTCACACAGATGCATCAAAGTTAACCTTCAGAGTCACAGGAGGGAATCAATTGTCATGCTGCACATCAAGATGTCAAATGAATGTTTAGACAAAGATTACACACTTGGGGTGTATCTACCTATGTCCTACAAAAATACACCCACTTTTATGGATACATAAGCAGATGTGAGTGTCTGTTGCTAATAATGGACATCGACAAATCCTTCCCAGGGGTCATAGGGAGCATCATACAGTTGAAAAATCTGCATTTCAAATAAAGGACTTTCTTGTAAACCATACACAAAGGGATAACAGTATCACCACTCCCCACCCCCCCCCCCATACACTCAAAAGATACCTTAAAATTATGCCTCCTCATGAAGGCACATGTTCTCATACTTACCAATAAAATCAATAGCTTCAGGGAAGTGTTCGGCAAGATTCTGATTCCACCTATCTCTGATAGGAATTTGTAAATATTTCAGACCATTATTCTCAAAATGGTTTGGAATGTTTGGAGTCACATTAAGCACATATGTTATTTGATACTGACGTAACAGTTCTAAATTTTCACACTCTCTTTTAGAGCCGAGGTACAAATAAGGCAAGATTTCTACTGGAAAGTTTTCCACTTGATATTCATGTTTGTCTTCAGGAGAATGCTCAATCCTGAGCTTGTCAAAACCCAGATCTGGCAAGGTATCTTCTGAAGAGTTGGATGATGTGTCTGTGACACAGAGGTTTGGGTAGGTCATCTGAAAAGCTTCAAATCCACCTGTGGGAAAAAAGATAGTATGATAAAGAATAATAAATAAGTCAAATGTACACAATGCTACAAAAGTACTAAGTGCCAAGACATGAGTTCAATACCGTAGAATCAATACAGGAGAAATGCTTCATATCCAATACACTTTATTTTAGGTATACATACACGTACAATAGCAGGTATGAAGAGGTTACTCTGACTACAAAGCATGCCTGAAAGATAATCAAATTTGTATTGCAGGAAAGCATGTAAAAAAAAAGGCCAATTTTGTGATGCAATGTTTTGATGGGTTGAATGGTTGCAGAACAAACAGGCTGATGGCATTTCAAGGACTAAGTTGCATACCAAATATAACTAAGCAATCTCCAAAATTTATACTGACTTAATATACAAAATAATAGGCAAGGTAACAATCAACTTATAGAAATATAGGCTACAGTAGGCATATTGGTGACAAGCTACTCAAGATGATGTAGCCTAGGCCTACAATACTGATGAACGCATACATTAGCAAAAGTTTGTACTAACAACACACCTGGTAGGGGATACTTCCCATGAAATCATAAAACTGGATGAAAACAAACAAAAACATGCTTGCATTGCATATCATTTCAGCCACCACAAGGCGATCAAAAATCTCTGAATTGCCTTGAACAGCAAATTTTTAACTTACCATCTAAGTATCCAACACGAAATCCATTTTCCTTTAACCTCCGCAGGAGCAATACAAAAGAAGAGTCTGAGTTGGCATTAATATCACAGTTCCTTGATTTTGCATCATATAAGATAATTGAGGCAGTACTTGAATGTTTGAAAAATATCTCCTTCCCTTCTTCTCCATTAATGAGGCTCTTGAATGATGAAGATTTGAGAGAACCATTTTCAAGACGCTTCAGTAATATTTTGGGAATGGTGACTTTCAAAGCATGTCTTACATGTCCTTTGCTAAATGCAGTTTGTGGACGGAAGTCCAGTAGTAGAACCCCAGGTTCATTCCCACCAGATCCAAGAAGTTCTGCAACCATGTCAGGACTTCTGCTCATTGCCATACTGTCGATATCACTGCAGTTGTTGTTGACGGTTGTCTGGGCTGGCATTTTTACAGTGGCTCCGAGGCCAATGTAAACTAACAGATTGGGTTAATGGTAACAGCCTTACCCTGTTGACTCCAGGAAGGCTTGAACTTTGGGGCAAGGTATTACACCACTATTAAGATGCTTAACAATTTCTGCTTGAACTTCCAGGTTTAGCACAACAGTTATGAAAGCCGTACATCTCAAGGAGCTCTCAACAAACTAGCGACTTCATCAAGATGGTGTAGTTTTACTGTTAGACATCAATCTTCAATATAATAAATCAAGTCCCTGACTCGATCCTGGTTTGGTTGTAATTTGTATGGGCCTAGGCCTATTGCAATTTGTATAGGCTAGGCCTATTATTACAGCCTAGAACTAGAAGGCCTATAAAAGCTGGGAACACTAACTTGTTACACGAGAAATTTTAGGCATGAGCATATTTCAACACCTTGCAAGTCGTAGACGAATTATCCAATACACTTGCTTTCAAATGTATGCATTATTGAGAAGAAAATACCGGTATATACCACAGTGCCCTGGCTTCCGTACTTAACTCAGTTGCCTGTGTAGTGTAGACCAATGTTATGTTACTTGAATTACGTTCCTGCATGCACACCACAACATTTGTAAACACGTTCTTATATAATCAATGAGGGCCGCTTGTGATGACAAGAAGACCAAGCATGTACTCGGAGGTTCATTTCCTTCCACCAAAAAATCACATGGCTTTCGACGATACAGTCCAAGATGACCACACAGTGTTACTTTTATTCTTTACTCTGACAACTCTGTTGTCCACACAAATGTAGCTGGAGCTTTGCCGTCTCTAATATGTCTAGCAAAATGGTCGTTCTCTCGAGTCACCATTCGCGAATGGACAGTCCTTGCCTATCACATGTACACACACCAAGTGCGGTGACGGGAATATCATGTACACAAAATACAGTATCGTGACGAGCACTAGTGAACTCTACGTACGTACGTACGTAGCATACACTGCACCGCACTCACACATACTAAGTATTGAGCATGCATGTTAACTTTGGGAAATTTGATTGACAGGTTATTTCATCAAGATCGGAAGTCACTTGCAACCGGATTATAATTGAGCCAATCAGATCCCGAGTTTGCGGATACGTTGCCAAATTGAAGTCTTCGTTTCCGGGCAACCGTAAGAGTAATTCAATATATTTCTTCCGGAGTTGTCTATTAAATAAAAGGGGTTTAATATATTTTAAAACATGATTATTGATATAAAACTTTAACTATCTACGGTAATATTGGCCATTACAGAAAATTTTAAAATATTTTGTGCATACAAATACTACTTTAGAATTATCTGTTTATGAAAAAAGATCTACTTATCAGTAAGTTAATAAACATAAAATTGAAATGTACACTCAACCTTATGGTACCATCCAATTTCTCTATCACAATGAAAAATATGTACCGTAGTAATGTATGGGGGCTTTTAAACGTCGACAATGTTTATTCCGATCTGCTACTCCTTGGATATGATTGGGAATGAACACAAATTTTTATTGAACGTGATGAGAATTTGTTAACGTATGAGAGAGTAGCCATCTGAAACAACTAGATGGATATGTAATGGTTGGCAGAATTTTTCACATACGGCTCTGAATTTATCACGATAAAACAGTTTTGTATAGGGTTTGGTGTAGGCCTAGTTTGGTGATGTCAATAATTTTTCTCTGAACCTTGCTCACAAAAGTTAAGGTCTAGAAGAAACATGTTAGTGCTTCCATGAGAAGAATAGAGTGTAGTAGTGGTACAGTAGAACGTGTGGAAGTATTCATTAGGCTACTTCATCCTTATTGGAATCGAATACCAGCGACAGGGAGGAGGCGTATTCAGGGATATTCATGGTGAAAGCCCCGACGGGAAGACTGCCCCACCGGGGAAAGCGTCCCCCACGTCGGGGAGTTTTTCCTGTTTCGTCCGGGAGCCTTAAACGGAACAAGCAGTCGCCCAAGGATTATTTTCAAAGATCAGCTAAATCCTACAAATCTTTTATTTACCTTACAGTTAGCATTGAAAGCTTCTACTACGTTTTTGAATAAAAATGTATAACACTAGTAAACCAAGGAGTTTTCTTCTTGATTTTACAAGATAAGTAAAGATATTGACTTTGTCACATGATTCGAAGGAGCCCTACCTATAACAAAATCAGAAAATTTCAAATTTCCTCAATATATATAAACCCCAAAATTTCGGTGCGACTATGTTCGGTGAAAATTTGTCTTCTCATCAGTCTAATTTACTAGTTCACAACACATTGCCTTTGTCGGGTCTTCGGGTTGCTGGCACTCGTCGGGGAGCTTGCCCCTGCCGGACCAATCCAGGCCCCACTGCTGACCCTCAGCCTTGACAGTGGCGACTATGCATGAGTCGGAAATCCTGCAATGACGTCATAACTGCCACAGGCAGTGCCCACAGGTTCGGCACATGGCCAAGTGATCAGCTAAGGAGCCTACACCACAAGCTGTTCGACGATCGACAGGGGCGGCGCCAGGGTATTGATTGGGAGCAAAGCATGGGTTAAGTGATCGCTGTCGTGAGGGGTCCAAGGAGAGGGATGCCACCCTTCCCTTTGAGAAATTTTTGTTAATTTAAGGTTGCTTAGATGCAAAATTATGCTGTCTTTGGGAACTGATCATATATGGCATGAAAATGTTTATAATTCGTGAATTCATATTTTAGGTTGAGTAAAAGAGCAGAAAAGCCTTTGTTGTCTAAGAGAAGGGTAATTGTCAACTTGTCAACAAACCTCCTGAAGCCGCCCCCCCCCCCCCCCCCCGTTGGATACTTTACTGCCTTCTATTCGGGAAAAGTGTTTTACGCAAAAATACGTTCGTGGAGTCCACAGAAACATTCTTGAACTATTACGAAAACTTTCCTTGATTCATTTGTGCATTATAAAAAGGTATCTAAAGGCTGCAAACACCGGAACAGGGCCTCTCCTCTTCTTTCTCTTTCGCTTCCTCCTTTCTTCTCTTTTTTTTTTCATTTTCCCTCTTCTTTTCCTTCTATCTTCCCATTTTCTTGCAAATGATAGGGGCGGTCGCCCCACTGCCCCTGAGGCGCCGCCCCTGACGATCGACGCCCATGTCTGCATGTCGGAGAATCTGAACAGTCAACAGACGGGTCCTAAGGAAAACTATAGGTGAAAGGCATAGGCGTAGGAAGCTGTTCAAGACTGGGTGCTGAACCTTGTTTCGGATCGCCGTTCTGGGGGAGGGGACTGAAGGAAGGGGAGTGGGGTAGTCCCCCTCCCCTTTGGAAAAATTTTAGGGTCCTTAGATGCAATTTGGTGCATCATTTTGGAAAAAATTTAAGGTAAATCAATGCAATTTTTTTTACTTTTCTTACTCCTTTGGAAAAATTTTAATATTTGAGGATCCTTAGCTTTTAGGCAGGCTAAATTAATGCACATTTTCGACATTTCTTAGTCCTTTGGAAATTTTTTTTTTTTTTTGATAATTTAGGGCCCTAAGTTGCAATTTGGTGCATCATTTTGGAAAAATTTTAAGGTAAATTACTGCAAAATTTCAACATTTTTTAGTCCTTTGGAAATTTTTTGATATTTGTGGGCCCTCAGATGAAATTTGGTGCATTATTTTGGACAAATGTTAAGGTATATTACTGCACATTTTTGTAGTCCTATGGAAAATTTTTTGATATTTGAGGGTCCTTACATGCAATCTGGTGGATTATTTTGGACAAATTCTAAGGTAAATTACTACAAATTTTTGACATTTCTTACAGAAGAGACGAATAACGGGTTTTCGTGCTTGGAAAGTGGGGGGCTAAAGCATACTTCAGCCCCCACAAATTTCGCTGGGGGCTGTCCCCCCAGCCTCCTCCCCCCCCCCCGCTTCCTACGACTTTGGGTAAAGGAAAAATAGTTAAACTGAAGGATGCAGTTGCGTTATTGCAAGTCGAATTTTTTCTAAAATGTATATCTTTTAGGACACAAGAAATTTACCTCTCTGCATGTTTGTAACAGTGCTAAAAATATTTTAAGAGTCTAGACTCCAAAGAAGGTGAAGTCGTCCTATAGGCCTGGAGTCCCGACTCTGAGGTAGTGTGATCGGGTAACTCGCAAACCTAGTCGCACCTTATATGAAGAGAAGAACGTTGCTTCTGAGGTTCAGAATATAAGCCTTTTGATTTTTATTAAATTTATCTTTGGAAATGAAAATTATCAATAAGTAAAGTAGATAACTTGATAAACTTTATATGTCTCAAGTTTCAGCAGAAAGCTGTTTAAGGCTGGGGGCTGAACCTTGTTTCGGATCGCCGTCCTGACAATTACCACCGGACAAGTTGCCCCTTGAAATAAGCCAGTTGGGTAATCCAGTACTTCCGGTGGGGTCACAAGACTGTATCGTGACAACTTTTCCCCAATGTAAGTGGTTCACTTGACCTTTGACCCAACCCATGATGCATTGCGTGAAAGCATTTTCCTAACTCGTCTTTGGAGGGAGAGTTGTCCAAGGGAAATCGCATGGGTGGAAATTGTTCAGGAGGGAGTTGTCACGACGCTTCGACTTGGAAATCGCTTAAAGGGCAAATGCGGTCAACCCTCAGTAGCAGTAGGTTATACCCTGCCATCTTAAGGGGAAATCTCCTCATCCCAGACAGTTCCAATCCTCCCTACTAAGGCACGGTTCTTACAATCTCTGTGCATGTTGTGTAGCTGCTCTGCATCTTTTGAATTTTGTAACTCTTATGTCAATTAAAGTGCAGTCACCAATTGAAACTTTTGCTTACGCAAGAAAAAGTCATTCTTGGGGTGACGAGTATTACTGACTCTGTCATAGGCATAGTACGAAAACAATTTTTGTGTATAACTGAATTGCTGAATTTGTAGGCAACTTACTGTTTAGAAACATACTTGAAAGGTAAGGTTTGTAAGATTTTGGTGATGTTCCGATAAAATGTTAGCTGGACTGCAAGCTCCCTTCGAAATAACCAAACGCATTTGCCCTATTAGAACAACACCGAGGATCCATACGTTACTATAAATGTTCCCATCTGTAAAGTTCTATTTCTAAAGGTTCCACTTTTCGGCGGGGTGCCGCAACCTAGAAAAACCCCGTTTTTTTTTTTTTTTTTTTTTTTTTTTTTTTTTTTGATTGGGTGGATAGTATTATGGTATTATGCTTGGAGCTAGGACCCTAGCATGGATCCAACATAAACGTGTGTAGTTGAGTCATAGCTGTAAAAAGAGGGGTTGGGATAATTGAATAGGGGCTCTTCCCAGCCTCACAGGACTGCCTTCAACCTGGCTATGGTACCCCATCTTCTTTACTTCACATACCCAATACTTTCTTTTTATATTTACGTATCAATAAAGTCGGCTTAAAGGAGCTTTAAAAGCTTCCGTCACATTCTTATCTGTACCGCTTTTCTATCCTAGTAAATTGTTCCCTCCAGCAGAGACATTTAGAATCATATTTCCGGTCATAGTGAATGTCAATTTTTCATTCTAGTCCAAAGCTTTCACCGTCTCGATAAAATTAATCTCTGTGAATTGCCGCATCTATTACGTTGTCTCGTCTTCATATTGGGTGGTGTGCATGCCATGCGGGAAATTCCTCATCGGCTGCTCCGTCGGAAGTGGAAGCATATTCACAATATTTTGCCTGGTGAAAACTCATCAGCAGTAGTTAACGTGAGCAGTCATCGAGGGGAGATTAAAACAAGTTCAAAATACCCCACATCAAGTTTATTGCACGGTTTTGACACTATCATTTTGTGATTTAACATAAAATGGAGCTTTTGTGATAATTTACTGAAAATTATACCGTCACTCTGTTTGTAATATGTGCAGGTTTCTTTTATCAACCGTAACGAGCCTCTTTTCTATCCTTTGTGTGTGTGTGTGTTTTTTTTTCTATTTTGTATCAATTTTTCTGTTTTGGGGTGGAGTTATTTTGCATCGGAAAGACCAACGCGTTGTTGTTTGTACCGGTTACACAAGACACAGGATAAAATAAGAATGGTGACGTTATAGCCGGTATATTAAATTTTGAAGTCTTCGTCATCATTTCACTGTTTTGTACCTCACTTCGTGGTATGCCAAAAAATTCGTACCACATCTTAAAAAATAAAGACTATCTTTATGAAACCATGTTAACAAGAGTCTCCATGCATCATGTACCCTCAACCTTACTGCTAAAGAAAATTTCTATCCTGTTTTTCA
Source organism: Holothuria glaberrima (assembly GCA_009936505.3). Lineage (NCBI taxonomy): Eukaryota > Metazoa > Echinodermata > Holothuroidea > Aspidochirotida > Holothuriidae > Holothuria > Holothuria glaberrima. The sequence goes on from WURT03000015.1 coordinate 89,660, forward strand.
AGATGGATGTTTCCCTCATGTTTACTTGAGTGATTGTATCCTGTAATGCCTGGGTTCTTAAATGGCGGCGGCGGGCCACATCCGGCCCACGAGGCGATCCAATCCGGCCCGTGAACAAATTGTGGTCTAAAACAAAATATGAGGTTTCTTTTCGAGATATATTTTGATACGGACAGGAAGAGTCATATTTTTACTATGAAGTAAAACGTAACTACAATCATAAGCGTAGGAAGCAATATGAAAGTGGGGGGGGGGCGGAACAATTTTTGGACTGTGCACCTCGCCCTACCCCCT
>WURT03000015.1:90053-105237 GCA_009936505.3 Holothuria glaberrima
AGTTTGTGTGGCGGGAGATATGAATAACAAGCTGCGCTCCGGAAGTAAGTAGTTAGTTTGCTTTGATCTCGGGTCACATTGATCCCCCGTTGTGTTCCCACTTGTTTTTTTTGATCGCCTGCATGCGGTCTGATCCTCCCCGAAGGGGCGATCAAGCTCTCGAGGTCTGATCCGGGGAACGAGAGCGTTCCCACTTGCAAATTGATTCCCTGCTCGGGGTCAGATCCGGATCTGATTACCTGCTTGTGCTCAAGTGGGAACACTCTAAATTTACAGGTCTGCATATGTGTGGATACAGTTTCAACTGGTTTTAGCTGGAGCATATCTTGTCTGCTCAGGTAGCAATCATTGCTACTGTTGAGGACAATTATCTTTAATAGTCGCTCAGTTGAGTGTGTTTTCACAGATAAGAGATGTGTCAAAGTAGTATTTCAGCTGCGCTTCAAAGATCATTTCTGCCAACTTACTGTAAATTGACATTTTTCAGTGAAATTTCCCCCAAAGAAGTCTTCAAGATCTGCTACAGTTGTTTCACATATGTTACAGTGAAGAATTAATTATTCAGTAATACCCACTATAGTTCATTTGTAATTTTAATGAAAGGCCAGATTTTTAATATTTGGCCAAAAATGCCGATTTTTGAGGGGTTTGATATGTATAATCAACATCATTCACATTGTTTATCTCTGAAATGATATTGAAAACATCTTGAATACTACTTGGTGTGACATGTTGTGGAAGGAGTAAAAAAAATTAAAAATAGTAAAAATAAAGAAGTTTGTAAATTCCTAACTGGAAGTAGAAGGTCGAGTTGGATTGCTACAACTGAATGATTGTCTCTCGTAATGGCTTGCCTTTACATTGACTAAAAAAAAAACTAGCTCATATAAACCTGAGTCAGATACCTTGCAATGTACAGTACTGTCTGTTTTAAAAGCGAAGCTTCAGTATAACATTACTCAGTTTGACTGAACTCACATCTATATGCAGGCGAAAGATGTAATAGTTATTCTTCATTTGAATAAACAGTGATCACAAGTGCTCCTAATTGTGGTAGTAGGAGTGTGTGACATTTATACAGATTAATATTTTTAAGACATTGTTATCATGCAGTGTACAGCCTACAGTGTTCAGTCTTGCCAAGTTTTAAACCAGACTGCGAAATGTCCTTACTCAGGAATTGTAGGAGTGACGGTTTTATTTTTGGAACAAAATGTTGCATTTGTGTCACAGAAAATTTTCATACCTTGTAATTGAAAACAATGATTTACATAGAGACAGAACGTAGCAGAAATTTGCATGTAAGAGTGGGGATGGGGTGAAGGGCCCATGAGGCAAATTTACTTTGTGACAAAGTGAAAGTCAATGAAACTATCTCCAGAAATTAGGGGAATCCCTCCTCCCCATCTTTCTCAGGATATCAGCCCATGGTTACAGATCTATACATTGAGACAGGCAATTCCGAATGAGATCATTACACTCATTAGCTTAAAGTGCAACAAATCTTTCACCAAACATTTAAGACTTTTCCCTCATTTTCCTCATAGACCCTCCTCCTAAGTTTAAAAAAGACACTTGTATAGTGCACCTCCCAGACAAAGTAAAAGTTGCCAGTTGAAAAAACCCCTATAAAGGTCTTTAATATTCACCGTATTTAAGTAAACCGAAATTGATGAGACAGTAATGCTCAGGTATAAAAGCATATTAAGTAATTGTTAACTTTTCCATCCCAACACTGGGGCAGTCGATCAGGTGGGCCCAAGATTCTAAAGAAGCTGGATGGAGTTCAAAATGCAACAATGTATGCAGGGGTGGTGCCAGAATATATTAATAGGGGGCAAAGCATAGGGAGAATGATCCCTATCCTGGGGGAGGGGTCTAAGGAAGGGGTGTCCCATTCCCCTTTGAGAAATTTTTGTTAATTTAAGATTGCTTAGATGGGTGGTTCCATAAATTAGGGGGGCAATGGTAAAAAAACACTTTAAGGCTACTGCCGTGTTAGCTTTATTCACATGGTTGTACTTGTGTTTTCATTTTGTCACTACCATTTAAGGTAATTATATAATTACCACAACATTTGTGTCATGGGATTAGATCTTCCCAATTTTGATGAAAATGAGCTAAAAGTAGCCATTGTTAGGCCAAAAATTGTGACATATAAAATTACTACTTTGAAATTCAGATTATCCCTTGTTTTAAGGCTTAATTGGTACAATTTTAACATAAAATTGTTGATAACATATGAATTGTGACAACAAAACAAAATTGCTTTGGTATCCCCATTTATACGTGAAACACATTTTTCCCACAATAAGGCCATTTTGAGGATGTAAATAATTCCTGCACCCATGATTGTATCTTACTCTTCATCAGGTTCAAAGATAAAATCGTATTAGACATATCACAATCTTGTGTAACAAAAAAAGCATAATTCTTGGATTTAGGGCCAAAAATGTCATGTCAAAACTAATGGCCCCCAAATAAATGGAAACACCCAGATACAAAATGGTGCTGTCTTTGAGATATTTTTGGAACTGATCATATAGCCTATGGCTGGATAATGTTTCTAATTTAGTGAATTCTAAGGGAAACCTTTGTTGTCTAAGAGAAGGGAATGTTTTCAGCAAACCTCCTGAAGCCTTCCTTTTGGATGCGTTATGCTATCTATTTGGGGAAAGCTTTTACGCAAAAATACGTGTGGAGTCCACAGGAACATTCTTGAACAATTATGAAAATTTTCCTTCCTTTATTTGTGCATTATAAAAGGGTATCTAAAGACTGCAAACACAGGAATAGGGCCTCCTGGAAGCTCTGGATTAATTATATGGATCAAATATACAGTAGAGGCTAACCCACCCCTCCTCTTCTTCTTTCCCTTTTGGGCCCTCCTTTTCTTTCATTTTCTCCTTTTCTTCGTTTTCCCCTTTTCCTTCTCTTTTCCCTTTTTCTTGCAAATTAAAGGGGGTATTCGCCGTCCCTTCCCCCCATGTGGTGCCGCCCCTGAATGTATGTATCCCAATCCCAGTTGTAAAAATTTAAGCCCACCTCTTTTATGTCATGAGAACCCTGTAGTTCATTTTTTCCCCGCAGTATGGCACTGCCTAACTAGAATGTCAATCTAGGTTAGGCTGGTCTAGCTTTTTGATCTTAAACGGCTTGTCTGTGACACATGATACGGAAGCTAGCTGAACATACGTGACAGACAGTGTTATGTTAAGTGAAGTGACTTTTGTTACAGGTCGTATACACGCGTACAATGGGCGCCAGTTCATATAATAAACAGCACTGATCTATGGGGCCAGGTATTCAGGTAGTGTGTGCACAGAAGTTTGTCATGACATATACCGCTGACCATGGTAACTACCGTAAGATCATTTGGCTACATTAAAAAATGTATATGCTGTGGGTTTCAGCACAAAATTTCTTGGGGCACTGTACATACATTTGGAGGCACATACTTGCAAACAGAGTAACACAAACGACAATGTTGTTGCTTGATGTAAATCTGACAAGGAAATGTGAGATCAATATAACAATACAGGAAACAAGCAAGCGGTAGTTTTACTTAATTTCTTAGGATGCAGGAGGTGCGCATTTTTCTTATATTGGGGCGCCAGATTGGTCATGGGGGGGCAACTGCCCCCAGTTGCCCCCCTCGATCCGCCCTTTCAGCTGTGTGTAGGCAGCTGTATGTATTTGAGTGTCATGTCCATTATTTATTATGTTAATCAGACATATAGTTTTAATTGATTGAGATGACATTGTGTTGCCCGGTTACAATTCAAAGCACTTTGTGTGTGCACGCAATTCATCGTGTACGTCTGTCTCTTTTATGTGTGACCAGTGTTCCTAAACCTAACAATCAAGAAGGCTGTATCCTAAGCCCATCTCACTGTGCATCTACCTATGTGGACAACGCCATAACAGGCCGCAGGAATATTACAGTACAGAACCCTCAGAGTACGTAAGCACCATCGTACATCCTATGTTACACTAGCTTTTTTGTGTGAGATGGGAGGGAGAACTGTAATTAAAATCAGTATGGAAATGAAAAAAGTCAAATGGAATAAAAAAGTTAAGGTCTGTGAATTACTATCACATGAAACAGCTCTATGCTCTTTCAAAATCCTAGATTGTTTCTCATACAGTAGAGAAAATAAATATTATATCCACCATAGTGATGGGTCTCTGATGATGAAATCAACGCTTGTGTAACTTTGTCAGATGGTGGCACTACTAATTAACACTCTTAGGCAAATAGGGCCTTTTACTGTACCAGAGCGCACCCCACCTCACAAAATCTATAGGCCAAACAGCTTTACGGCATGTCCACAGGCATGCACAAGTTCACATGCCCACCTGCCCCGGCAGACAGGCGTTACTTGCATGTGCACCTTTGTAGCATGTATTGGCTTCAATGTGTAATTTCAAGGTGGTACATATATTCAATACCTGCTGCAAAGGTTAACACAAATTTATATGTGTGCAACAGGGTTATTCCAATCACGCTAGCATGGAGCAGAAAGTTTTGTCAGGGGTCACATTTACAAAGTAATAATTATTCACTTGCTTGTGTAAGATAGACCTAAAGAGTGTATTTTTCTCTTAGGCGGCCCTTTTCGTGAAGAGAAAAATGCATAGATATTTTGCTAATTACTTAACACAAGCTTCAGAGTTGTCGTAAGTACAAACAGCCATTCATCACACATACTTACGATGGAGGCACACATACATGGGAATATTGCACTGTGTATAGGACTGTGTGCGTAACCACAGAAGATTGTGCATGTTGTTTTAATGGTTAGAGTAAATGTTATTGACAAGCTGCAATTGACATATGATTGCACCATGTGCATAATTTGAATTTACACTGCTTATCTCTACACACTCCACATTTAAGTTATTTCTGATAATGACATCACAAATTATTGTGCAATCTACCATTTTAAATTGAGTGAATAAGCTTGAACATTTTATATATATCTCAGCTCAGGAATGTTTTATAAATATGAAAGTTAGACCATTTGGATTCATTTTTCCAGCTTAACTGTAACATATAGTTTTGAACTTTTTAAGGCTTTAGGCACAGTTTTATAGTGTATGGTTTGTTATATCTCATTGAGCAAAAATCTACTGTACCGTTGTAAAAGAAAAGTGATAAAGCGTGATCATGAAAGACTGTGACAAGTTTACGGCATGACACCTATGCATGGCTACTTGCTCTTAAAAATTACGTAAAGTAATTCATTTACACAGAGAACTCCTCTTTGCTTACAAATTAATGCTCCCTTTTCTCTCCTGATCATTTATAGTGTCTGAGATCTTTTTTTTTTTCCTTTACCAACTGCTGGGTCAAATTAAACTTTTTGCAAAGTTCAGGGCCATTTTCTGTGTAATACAAAAAAATATTCAGAGAGAATTTTTACAGCAAATTGTAACTTTTTATAATCTTTCTTTTGTATTTTCCTCAGAAATGCAGCCTCACAGAAATGCCTATATTACTTTACTTGTGCACACAGAGGAACAACCACACAGCTGGTGGCAGAAAAAGCTCCAGAAGGCTATGGAAGAGAAACATTCGATTCAACGAGGTCGTAGCCAGGCATGCGCCTGTTATTCCAATTTCGTTAAGTGTTGGCATATTGTGCATGAGTGTTGATATGATCTTGAGAAGAATCTGAGCTTGAAGTGATGTCACGATTTTGGGGTACAAAGTGATTAATGCCTTCCATCTGATCACATTTTGGGTGTGTGTGTGTGACATACTACATATGACACATATTTTTACCAGCCTTAAAGGGAATATTGCATTTGTAGTGCAGGTAATTTCATACCTTTAAGACCATGATTTATGCTATCCATAGAAGTTGATTGGCAATTCAAATTAGAGTAGTTGGGTAACTTTGTATTCAAGATATAAGGTTCTCACAGAAGAAATTCAATGCTTTGTAGCTCATGAATAATTTGTCTGGCCAACAATGCTTTCAAATTTCAAATGATGCAACATTTAAAGCTCTTGCGGTGCGAAGTACTTTTGGGAAGAGAAGATTGTGCCAGATCTCGTTTCTTGGTAACATAAAAGTTATTTTCAGTATGTACTTTATAGATGCAATATAAAGATGCTAAATTTTCCCTTTAATTTACATATGAACCTATGAAATGAAACAAAACAAGAAAATAATTTTTCATTCTTAAATAGTGCAATGACCTGCATATAAGTCTTGCTCTAAACCATTATGCATGGTATCTCTGGGCATGCATGGACGAAGTATCTTTCATGGGCAATTGAGGCATGCAATGTGGTGTAATGAGAAATAACAGATCTAAAGTAGGTACATTTGACCATGGCTGATTTGAGTATTAAATTAAATACAATGTTTAAAGAAAGAATCAAATAGTAAACGGCACTCTGCTGTGTTTCCTTGTCATATTGAAAGGTTTAAAAGAAAAGAATGCTTACCCTGTTCAAAATATTGTCAGCTGTGCAAGAACTCTTTACAGAAAGTTATGCAATTTTGAGTACCGGTATTTTCAGAAAGTTACTGTAGCTTGCCTGCATTTTCTTTGGCCCAGAAATCCAGGTTGCATTTGGGTTGCACTATTTTGCTTATCAGTTGACAGATAAACAGATTGTGTAATTCTTTTAAAGATGTCTTCCAATAAAACACATTTTCTGTCCCTGTATGGGGCACAGTGTACAAAATACACTGGGGCGATGGGAAATTTTCAATTTGCCCCTGTAGCAGCCAAGTGACTCCCTGAAGGTTGAGGAGGGCCCGGGCAAAACAAATTACCGAATGTAACTGCACATGCACTGCAATCTTCCAGTAAAAATCAAAGAAGATAATAAACATAGCCCGAGTGTGGACCACAAAATAGTCCCTAAAAACTTTTCAGTGAGATTTTTGCCCCCAAAACATTTGGAAAGGAATCCTTCTTGTAAAAACTTTAGATTTCTACCTTAGTGAGTCAGGTTGTTTCCTAGTTTAAATGGGCAGTACTCAGAAACATAATTGAAGAAAATTGTCATTTGGTTGCTGGTGAAATGGAATCTTACCTACAGTACACTGTATTAATGAATTCTGAAAACAAATCCATAGGCTTTCTTGCTACTTATTTATGAACATTTTCAGGTTGTAGACAATCTTTCTTGTAATTTTACTCTTAGATTGACCACAAAATCCCTTCCACCTGAGTAGTTTTAAGCTCTATGTCCTGCAGCCTGGAGCTGAGAAAATCTATGGACATAATCATTATAGTTCTATTTTTATGTTTATTTTTCTGTGTCAGTTAAACCTCTTCCCATTGTGATTTTTGTGAAGAGTGTCCCTTTCATGGGTTCCTGGAGAATCTCCTGATGCTTTTTTCCCTGTTCTGTGCTTTCCTGGGAAAGAAATGTTTTCACTTGTCATGGATAATTACTCAAGGCCTGATGAGAATTAATTGTAAGTCATTGAATCACACACTCATAAATTATTAGATTCTACATATGTGAAAGTGCTGTGTCTGCATGCTTATGTTTGCATTGTTGGTAGGAAAAATATTAATATCTGGATATTTGATTGTACAGAAAGATTTATATTAATGCTAAAATATGACAGATGTGTAAGAATAGGAGAGATGAGGAAGGGGTAGGGGGATGGGAGGAATATGGGAGGAATATGGGAGGAATATGGGAATCAAGGTTTATCAGACTGGTATGTGTTTGTATGAAGACAGTAAAGAATCTATTTGCTTAAGATATATATCTCTATATGGATGTGTGTATTTATACTATTTATAAACACATTTGTATTTTAAGTGGAAGCATATTGAATTGTGTGTTTATACAGTTAATTAAATGGTGGTATACAGTTATGTATGTAAAACACACGTACACGCAGACATCCGTGTAGGTCAAAATATAGTGTGTCTATATTTCATCAAACTCATAGCTTAGTTGGACTTGGGTAAAAAAATTGGTCATGTTGGTACTAAAGGTACATTCTGGATGGTACATGGTAGTTGCAGCTCAACCATCTTCAAAATGGAAATAATTATACAGTAAGTTTAGAGGATATAGTACTAAAGTAGTATGCAAGTCTGGGCAGTGCGCAAATTAAGAGTGGAGTGTAATCATAAATTTAGAGTACATTTTAATTCTTTCAGTATCAGTTATTGTATGTGTACCGGATCTTCATACCATGCGCAGAATCAAATGGGTTGAAATATTCAGGAACAAGTATGTAATGTACAATTTTTTATACCATCAGTTGTAGTATTATATCATGAAACTTTTATCGAAAAAGGGTATTTCTAGGTATTTTCCATTTTAAAAGTGTTTCAACATCTGACATGATTGTCTGGTGTGATAACAAAGATTTCTTATTAAGTTGTCAACTCAAAATATGATTCACCTTTTTTAACCCATATCAAGAGAGACTTTTAATGCAAAACTTTACTCTGAACAGTTGTTATTACCGAGGTTATTATGAAGAGTTTGCAAATCCTCTTTTCTCAGACTCTTTGAAATGGGCTTATTCGGTTTTTTAGTTGGTCAAAATTGTATTTTAAAGGAAAGATTAATTTTTTATAATTCCAACCTTCTTCCCTGCATGGTAATTAGTTCATATCTTTCATTGACTTGGTGAAGACTTACCAAGTTTGGCATTCACTTTAAAACATGGTGGTAAACAGCAGTCAGTTACCTTATGTGCATATTCATTTCAATAGTTAAGATTTTTGCATATTTCAGTGGTTGAAATTTGCAATGTCATTTCAGTAGTGGAGATTTACATACTCATTTTGTTTGTTAAGATTTGCATATTTTAGTTTTAATTGTTGCGATGTGCATATTTAAATCTCAGGCACTGAGATTTGCATACTTATTTCAATAATTGATAATTGCATATTCATTTTGACATCGTCATTTTATTGAATATTTATTTTGAAATTCCTTTTGTATGTAACAAGATAATCCAGTACTTCCAAAGCAAATAAGTTTATGCTAATTTGTTATGGGCATCAATTGAGGTCAAAATTAAGTTTGATGCAAAGGTAAACAAAACCTTTGACAATACAGTCATGCATGCAAATCAGTTTTTTTTTTTCTGAAAGTGCCAGAGAGATCGGGCAGTTTCCTCAAATTAAGTCATGGTCACAATTTTTTTAATTTAGGACTTACAATATCCTTTGCTAATCATGTATTTTGTGTATCATGTTCAGTGGAAAAAAGCCATTTCATTGCATCATCTATGGTTTACATTTTGCTCCACAGTTGCATATTGAAGTACCTAGACTGGCCATTCACTTTCTTGGTTTCCATAAAAATGAAGTGTACTCTGTGTATCTAAAGAAAAAGGCTACACCATACATGGAATGAGTACTGTACTCTGTTGAATAATTTCTTTTGGCTTATATGCTACCATGACTGGCCTTGCACTTTCTTGGTTTTTCATAAGAAGTGACTGTAACTCTTGAAAGGGGCCACACCTGAATCAAATCTGTGGGGTATGTACTGTACTGTGTTCCAATGATCCATTGCAGTATACAAAGCCATGCACTTTCTTGATCTGCAAAGGACAAAGGTGTTTGTATACCCCTCTGAGCTGTTAGCTGTTTCTGTTGTCAGTTTACTTTATACAATGCCATTAAATATTCAAAGAGAGTTTTCAAAACTGGAAAAAAGGAGAAAAATGATATTTCACAAGAGTAGATAATTGGGACGTACACCTGTATTAGATCTTCTGTTTGAGTAAAGGAAGTAGATGACCAACTCTTTTCACTGCCATGTAGAAGGTATTGAATGGAGTATGCATATAGAAAGGAAGTGCTTTCACCCTTTCTTGCCTCCACCCCCACCCACCCCAACCCCCCTCAAAGGAAAAGGTTTTAACAGTGGTCAAGCTTGTCCAAACTGAGTGGATTAATTTAGAAAGATGGTAACAGCTACCACACATCCTTGTCTATAGAATACTCCATGTACAGTATCCAAAGTCAGTCTGCTACATCTTTCTTGTTCTTAGCCCACCCTGACGGTCAGTTTGCTTTATATCAAGTCCAAGCTGTATACCTTTATTAGTACAATTTCTGTTTATATTCTTTAGTCTGTCTAGTTTGGGTTATCTATCAAGGCTGCCTGGTGATTGAGGATTCATATAGCACTGTGGTTAACATTTGGTATCAACAAATTCTTGCATATACATCTAAAGAGGTGCAGAAACCTGGGGCAGGTTTGGAAATGATTCAGAATACATGTGTAGTTTCTATGTTTGAGAGTTTGTCAAGTCGTCCCTCAAACAGTTTTCAAAAGATTATCATGTACATACAGCTTAAATTATCAAAACAGTCAAAACAGACTCATGGGTGCAGCATTGTTTTTTTACGTAATATAAATTAAAAATTTACAAACAATGAATTAAAATACAGGAACAACAAAAGAAGCTTTTTCTTGATACTGTAATGTGCTTGTGTTTTGCTGTCATTGATTTAAAGTCATGTAGACAATGAATGAGTTTGCCCACACTTGACAGGGTCTACCAACCAGACTTGTAGTATGTACTTGTACTCACTGTTTCGTTCAATTGGCTGTACTCATACTCGTAAGAATGAATTTGTACTCATACCCATATTCACCGATTTTGAAAGCTCTGCGTAGGGGCTAATGCTAAATTATGTACTAGTACTCATGAAAAAGGATGCACTCGTACTCACAACACAGACACTGCCCCTGTGCTAGTGCTCATAACATATTGCACTTACACTACAAGTCTGCTGCCAACATCCTTATTGTCCATCCACGATGTATTGACATGAGAGAGGAGCATCTGTGGGAATTTTCATTCACAATATATTGATGTCTGAAGCTCTATTGTTGTCATGGTAATTTTGTACTATTGTGATAATCAATATACCAATATTGTCATATGGGAATGATACATTCTTGAAATTTTAATTGGTTGGAATTATGGGATGGCTCAGTTATTGAACTTACCCTTGCCAGTGAACATTCTTCATGGAGGAGTTGATTTAAGGCATGCACAGAGCAGTTGATAAAATTTGCATGATAAAAGGAGTGTCGAAGAAGTTTTCAAATTTGTTTTTGAATTTTATGCAAGTTTGTACAGCTTTATTATTTATTACAGAGAATGAAAAAAATTTCTTACTTAGCAGAGACTAAAGTTGCATTTTCCGCTAAAATGGCAGCTGGGTTTTCATCGAAGAGACTGGTTAAATGGAATTTATGCATTTTTGGTATCAAAATAATTAAATATAACGAGGAATCTGTACCTGTAGTATTTGTAAGTACAGTTTTTTTCAGTACATTTTAGACCATAGAACGAACACATTTTAAAATTCAGTCTGATTTTTAGCCCTACCCAGTACTTTAAAGTTTAATTTGAGTTGTTGCACGTTTGGTTTTCTTTTGGGGTTTTAGATTTTTTTTTTTTGGTAAAGAATATTTGAATATAAAAATACTTCAGAATATTTATACTGGCCATATATTATATGATAGACTACTATATGTGAATGAAATAGACATGGTACAATTGTATGTCACAAGTTGAGACTTTTGATACCGTATTAGTTTTTAATGACAGTTATCATTATCATGTGTGTACCTCATGGTCAATTTCATGTGTTAAGCTTAGACCCTAAATGCAGGTGATGTGTTTTGTAAAACAGGGAGTGACCAGCTGTTATGGTGGTCACTGTCTTCAGCTGTTTTGGTGCCAGGTTTATAGATGGTATCTCTGACCTGTTACATCTTGTTGTGCCTGTACGTTACCTGACTTTTGCTGTGGCCACTTCAAGCACCCAGTCCATCCCTGTGAATCAATGTTAAAGCTAACGAAACATTTCACGTAAACTGTTAGTCGAGGTCAAATGTTCTTTACAACCTACAAAGCTTAATGAGTATGTGTATCTCAGTGTGGACATTGTTTAAAATTTGTACTGAAGTATTCACAAAACAACATACCAGTGTAGTTCCTAGTGGCTGTGTATTGTTTGCAAGAAAATTTGTACCAAAATAAATTATGATTACTCATCACAACTTGTGGCAAACTTTCAATTTTTACTTTGATACATTTGTGTAAAGAATTTTTGGTTAAAACTACCATCGAAAATTAAAAGGGAAGTTTCGTGGCACGTAAAAGATGAAATGACTTGGAGTAAGTAAAAGACTATCATCTCAGTGACTTACTATGTATGTGAATGATTAAAGGATTAAGGGGTCTGTTTCTTTGTTTTGATTTTTTCGTTTTTTTTTTTTTTTATTTTTCATAGGTTTGGTTACTTCTGTTTTAAAATCATTCAGATGAACAATAATTATGACAGTTTTACTATTATTATCATTATCATTATTATTATAATTATTTTCATTATTATTATTATAATTATTATTATTATTATTATTATTATGGATTAAGTAGAGTGATTAAAGTGCTTTCCTAAGAAGTTAGTGCATTGAGTAAAAAATTTACAATGAACACTTAACTGTAACGATAAATATGTACCGTATGTTTGTATTATAAATGCGCAAATGTACAAGTTATTTGAATATGCAAAGTTGGGATTGTTAATACAGGATATACTAACTTACTGAAATATATTCGCAAAATAAGCAGCGAGGGAGCTGTTATGGAAAATGAAACTGAAATGCTTCATCATCGTTTTTAAATTTTGTTTGAAATTGTTTGTTATGTTACCACAGAAACTTGTGCTTTTGCCAGAGGGACCTCATCAGTGGCTGGTTAGATAAAAGTAGGTAGTGGGCAATGCGGGGGGGGGGGGGGCAGGCAAGGAACCCTTGCAAAAAACCTACAGTAATATTGCAGTCAAGGATTCTGATTGATAAAACAACAGAATTTAGTCTTTGAGCACTGAACTCAATAAATCTGGATTCTCATGCAGTAGGAAAACGAGAAAAAACTTTCAGAGTCTGGATCTTTGGTAGTCTTGACATCTGAAATTTGGTGGAATGTTCAATTGGGAAACTTGTCATTCGGTCTTTGAAATGTTGAAAACCTCGCAATCTACTTCTCCACTCTTTACCTCCTATTTACATATGTAATCCCCACTTACCTGCAGTAAGTACCTGGCAAGCTTTCAATAGCACAGTGGTTCTGGGTGACCACACGTGAGAGGTCAACCGGCAAGGTCCTTTTCCGCTTACATGTCCAAAGGACTACTACTTACTGCGGTTAAGTGGGGATTACATATGTAAACAGGAGTTATGTATCGGGGCTCATAGATACCCAAGTAAGGGAGTTTTGAAAAGTTACTGCTTGTGAGATTATGTTCCCCCAATCGTTCACATAGGGTTAAATGCATGATGATAACTGCCTTATTTTTTCTTTCCAACATTTGCTATTCGTAGGTTTTAAACACAAACATCTTGGTCTAGAAAAGTTATAATTCCACTCTAGGGTTTCAAAAGTGTGAACTCCTAATCAGATATCTTGTATGTGAACTGTGTAAATTTGCCCTTTCTCTTCTCATTCAAAATATTGTACTGTAGGTTAAGAGGCAAAAATTTCCCTATCCCAGTCAGTTAAAATTCTTACGTTTCTTCTTACCTCCCCTCCCCTAGTTTCGATAGGTTTCAGCACCTCACAAACAAGTTCTGCAGTTAAATTGCTGATGGCCATATTCTGCTGAGTACATTTTTGTGCAAGACCTCATTGACCAATCAGGACCATGGTTTATGCATGTCAATCACGGAGCTTCTCCGGTTGCTCCAAAGTGAATGGTGATTGGGGTGATATTTGAGTGTCTGCCCAGTTGAAGTGGCATTCCCCTGAATCTACATTGCCCCTCTCCTACCTCCTATCTACATTTGTAACCCCCACTTTCCCTTAGTAAGGTCCTGGCAAGTCTTGATCACACAGGAGAGGAGGCCAGCCTCCCGCGTCCTCTTCTCGCTTGCCTCTTCAGAAACTTTTGACGCCTAATTTTAGTCCTGAGCTATTTCTTTCGAAATTACTGGATATAATTCCGTTTTGGATCAAATTTTCGAGAGAATTCTTCATTAGTCTGGCCTACCAGGGAGCTGTGAGAGATGGAGAAACATCGATCAAATCTGTCAGACAATATGTATTTGAGAATAATTTAATCCTTTTCATGTACCAAAATTTGATTGGCAGGTCTCTTTGTTCTGATTGTTTAAACACTGTTGACTTTCCTTCTTAATGATGATCCCCCTCCTTTCAAAACCCAGCAATCCTGAAACAAACACCATTGTCAAGACAATGCTTTGAAGATATCTGCGCAGCCGACAAATGTGAAACGTTTTTACCGTTTTACATCAAAACGACTTTACATGCACAATTTAGTTGCACAATTCCATTATGATTCTAATTTATTCATTAAGTAAGGAATATAGCCATATGGTGAACTATTCGGAGTCTAAATTTTGATGATGACACTTCAAACGATTCCGAATTACTCCTGAAATAGCGAAACGAATATCTATGTTCAAAATGTAACATGGAGATACATTGTACTCTTTTAAATGGTGGGACCTGGCGGCACAAGGTGAAATAAATTTTACTTTCCTTGACGACTGACAATGTTATACCAATGGGTGAAATCATCCTATGAGCTCTATCAGATGTAGCAGACGACAAGACCTATTGTCTTCACTGCCTAACCCCTCTAAGTTTTAGAGGAATTTCGGGAACCAGTGAATGCGAAGTTTAAGTGTCGGCAAAACAGCTAGATTCAAGGAGAAGCAAGAGTTGTTTCCCCATCTCTCACTGCTCCCTGGTCCTACTACAGTCTACAGAGGGTTTGGTTTTCTTTGGGGTATCGTTTTCTTTGGGCCTCAGCACCTCACAAAGGCCTGCTCAAGGCCATATTCTGTTGAGTACGTACTGTGCGAGACCTCATTGACCAATCAGATTCATGGCTCATGTAAGTCAACCACAATGCTTTTCTGGTTGCCCCCCCCCCACGTGAATTTTGTTTGGGGTTATATTTGAGTGTCTGCCTACTTAAAGTGGTATTCCCCTAGCCCTGGTCTGCCATATCAATTTCCTATCGTTCCTAACTGTGCTCACGTGAAAGCATCCTCTTCCTCACACAACCATGCATAGGACTCTTACCGTACAACCCTAGCTTTCCTACGCCCTTACTCCTAAACCACACAACCGATTGCCTTGTATAAACCAGATTCTGAAAGCTTAATCTTTTGTCCTTACTG
>WURT03000015.1:112406-129455 GCA_009936505.3 Holothuria glaberrima
CATGGTAAGTGTTGTGGTGACAGCCACGAAGACGAGCCCCTTCAGCTAGCATCCACACAGATAAACGACTTTTATTTCTGTCACATATAGTATTGGGGGAGAGGCTTCAAATGTTTTCTTTTGAATTTTCCGTTGTGGGTTCCTGGGGAGGGTGTTCTTGGACTTGGGGGAGCCTTGACACCTACCCCCTTCTCCTGGTAGCTTTGCCACTGCATTCAAAACCTACATAGTGAGAGCATGGTAAGTGTTATGGTGACAGCCACAAAAACCAGCCACTTTGGCTGGCATCCACACAGATAAATGACTCCTGTTTTTGTCACATGTATAGTATTGAAAATAAGTGGGGTTGGCGTTATAGCCAGGACTCTAAACTTGCCTCTGTTTTTCTGAACTGCAGTCTGAAAGAGCCAAGATACTTCAGCCATCCTCCAACAGCCATCAGCAGTACACCCTTCATGATCCCTATGCTGCCCTCTCTCGTGATGAAGATGGCAAAGGACCACTGGAAGATGGGAAGAAGGCCGTCTCTGATCCAGTGGCCATCCTCCAGATGATGGTGGACCGCCATAAGAGTGCAGAGGAGCATATGAAAAAACAGTTGGATGAACTGAGTACAAGTCACAACCAGGTAAGAGCAGACTACCCTGGATTCATTGAAAATGGGACCTGGAAGGATTATACAGTAAATGAGCATGAATCCCTTCACACACTATTTATACAGTTACTGCAGTGATTCTTTGAAATACCAGGTGTGCTTAATGTGTTGCCCCTAATGACCTCAAATATTTGTAACTGGTAATTAACATATTTAGTACCTTGTAAAGTTTATATTCTAAACTGTACTAAGGCCATTTTATTGTGTGAAATACACCCCTTTCCAAACTGTACTTGTGCATGTCCCGAAAAGAATATATGGCACTGTTTTTGATTAGGTGCCAGTAGCTTTAAATTTCAAACAAGTGAGAAAAAAGTGCATAAAGCTGGTCCAGTATTAGTAGATCAGGGACATTAGTGGAAAAAGTTGGGGAGGTGGAAAGATCCTTCCTGGGAAAGTAAGGTATTTTATGGGAAATTTTGACAATTGGAAGGGAAATTACCTTTTAGCACATGGAAATGCTGATGGAATCATTGACAGTGTTACTACCTTCACATTTCTTGGGAGATATTTGTCTAGCTCTTGTTGGGTGGGAGGGGGAGGGGGAGGGGAGGGGCATGTATGTAAAAATGCATCATGAATACATAAATGGCTATTCTATTCAAGTTCACTCAGCTCAGCTGAAAAATTTAAGCGATACTAGTTTGGAAGCATGGGCTTCATTCTCCGTGTAAGTACCCTCTTCTTCCTACATGTAGCTATACCACTGCTTCCTCTCCAAGTTCATCTCAGCCCTGATATGTTTGGTGACTGTGTTTGTATTGATATGACGGTCAAAATAATGGCAAAATATATCACTTTCTCATATGGGGAAACATCTTGCTTGCAACCCATCTTCTGTGACCTACTTTAATAATTTCATTGTAATTCTAGTGTCATGGTTAATGAACCTCTAGAGCTGTGATTGTCCCCTTGTGTTGTGAACACAGCATTACCAGACTCACAGATGTTTGTTTATCATCCAAGAGTATGACACTACCCTCCATCAGTTGTGACAGGTTCCTCTGTAGGGCTGGCTTCTCATGTTCCCTGGAGGGGGAGGAACATTTTGGTGTGTTTCACATTGATTTTATGACCATCTTGAAACATGCCATTCATTCATCAAGGGAACTATGGTATTGAGTATGTCAGTTCTTTGTCACTACTAGTCCCTGGGGTATGGGAGACTGAGGAAACCCCACAAGTTAATCATCATGTTCAGAAAATGAATGTTTTGTAGTATTGAAACCAATGCACTGGAGGATAAAGTTATGGTTTTAAATGTCTCTGAGGGCACAAGAGCAGGAATGCAGGTATGTGCACTTTCTCTGCCAGGAAGAAACAAAAGAAGTTAATCTGAAGCCACAGCTTTGATTGTAGGAATTACAGTAGCAGATTCTTCCACGTGATTTTCAGCCTTCATATGCGGTTGGGCGGATTAATGTTACATCCGTTTTCATTTGAATACAAAGAGCAATGCAATGCTGTTTCGTACCATGGAACAGCGGGGCAGTCCTGTTTCACTAGGGGGATTTTCAACATGGCTTAACTTTTTCAATAAAAGGGGATTTTTTTGCAATTACTGCTGTAGTAAATTAGTAATGTGCAAATACAAAAATAGATCCACATTCAAAGGTATCGGTTTGTATGAAAAGCTTCTTTTCTGGTTAAGAAAGGGTGTATAAAAGTAGTTTGCAAGCCAAAATGCCTGCAATTTCTGGGCTTTGATTAGTACTTGCCCTGCAAGTACATTTTTCTAGTTGTATGAAGGGTTTTCAAAGTAGCTGCAGGTATGACAAACTTGCACGGTGCCACCAGTGAGGGCTCCCTTTCCTACTGTGCTACCAGTTTTGTCAGGTACCTATTTCAGGTGAGAGAGATTTGCATGTGGGAGGGAAATTATGTTTTGGTAGATTACCAAACCAGGGAGTTTTTCAGTCCTGAGTATTAATACATTGCTGTCTGCCCACAGGGAAAATGATAAATTTCACCTATTGCATAAAGGTGGCTCAGTTGAGATTATCGGAAATGTAACAAAAGGTCAATGGGCAAAAATTGAGTGAAGAGAAACTTGAAGCATCATTTGACTTCACATACTGTCTGGTAAAGATTTATTGGACACTTATATGTACATGTTCATGACGAAAATATCATTAAATACATGTGCAGTACTGGTATATTCATATCTACCAACTGATGATTTCTAGCACTATTTCATTCATGTTCATGCATAAAAAATTAAAAATGAAACATCATTCATGAACCAAATGATAAAGATTTCTCGTGATTTAATCTGTTTTAATAATCTGTATCTCAGTGAAAAAAATGGTATATAGTTACATCTAAATTTATTTTTGACTTGGAATAAATACCAATCAATGGTTCATTAATATTTCAAAAACGTTTCACCTTTGTTTCTCTTTCGTAAGGTTTTGAAAGAATTGGCCCTTGAACGACAGAAGCATGCCCAGGAGACTGCCCACGGCGATGATGTCACCTATTTTCTGGAGAAGGATCGTGAACGACTGAGTCAGCAGGTATACATATGCATATGGCAGATTTTTATACTTGCCTCCAGCCTTTTCGTTTTTAACTCCTCTCCTAGATTAATCATCGCGAGGGCTGTGAATGGTGAGATTGGTTAAGATGAGGCAATCATGCCCAACAATTTGAGTGAAATTGAGTCACTTTCTGTAGGGCTGCATTTTCATCTGTGATTGGATTATTTAGTATCCCACTCATTTGACTCATAACCTGGTACGGTGTAACTGTCCTCAGTGTCGTGTGATTAGGCCAAATTAACCTAACCCCCGGGGAAGACATTCTGCTGATGAGTCTTAGGGACTTGGCTTTTTGCTCATTAAGGTGAAAAATCATCGGTTAAAGACTGGTGAAGAGAATGGTAGGATAAGTGAGAAGGGGGCACAGTGGTTTATTTTATTCCGCTTTGACTAGCTCATGTGTTCTAGACTCCCTCGGTGGAATTTAATGGTTATTAGAAATTAGAGATTGTTCCTGCATTGAAATGCTGTCAAGATTGCTTGCCTTTTTTGTGCACAAGCGATGAAAGACAAAGTCCCAAGTCTCGCAAGATGACTATCTTACAGAATTGTAAGAGACATGTGGGGATAATGTTAATGTAGCCGAATATTTTTCCATGTCTGCAAACGTGGGGCTTGTCTGCCGACATGGATTTAGTCAAATTGGTCTGATATTAAAGGCAAACATTAGGAAATAAATGTTATTTTACAGATTACTTGATGGAAGGGTTGATTAAAGATAAAAGGTTATGGAAATGAAGTTTGTCAGCTTAATGCAAACAATACACTGATGTTTAATTCATGAATATAAATTCATTGTAGTTTATTGAGAGACAGACCATCTCTTGGCAGTATACCCGTACATTGACCTTGGGAAGCAACACATAGGTTTCTTATAGGAAAGTGGGGGGATGAAGAATGGGTTGAGTAAAGGCTGGAGGTGGGGTCATGCTGGGGATGTTTCCTTCTGCACCTTACATTGGCATGTTTAATATTTAGAGGATTTCATTTGCTTGTGAAAATGTATTTTCTTAGGTATCATGTAGGAGGGGGGAAATAATTACCGCACAGTCTTCGTGTAATGTTTTCATGTTTCGTTTACATTTCTTAAAGGGGCTCATTGAGTTGACATCGGTTATTTGTGAGACAAGTTTGGAGGAAATCATTGCATGACAATGCTTCTAATTAGCCTCATTACTTGTGTTTCACTTCCTGCAGTTACTGAAAATGTGAGAAATTGTATTGTTTTTTGAAAAGGGATTGCATATGATTACTACATAATGGTGAAAAGTGTCTGGTCACAAAGTTGTAGTAAATGATTTTAATCATTAATTACCCTGTCATAGCCATTTCAGTTGTGAGTCAGATGTGCAGAATCTCTTAGTTTGATCATTTACCATCAAGATGAGAGTAAATCTCAACAGTTGTGAAAAAGATCATGAAATTTGTCAACCAACTCAATATGCCCCTTTAAATAGTGTTACTGGATCATTGCCTGCAGATATAAGAGCCATCAGAAGGTATTTTAGAAGAAGGGGTAGTGGATGGGGGAAAATTGGGAAGATTTAAAAGCTCCTGAATTTCTTAGAAAAACTTTGTACAGAGGTATTTCATGTGACGTCACACAATTGAGATTGACTGGTACGGAAGGGCAAAACACGCAGTAATCGTATTTGCAGCACTCGTGCACAGCATAACCATAGATTCTACTGTGACACAATGAACGATTACCCTTCTAGACCAAAGACATGTGCGATCTTGCCATTCAAAACCAAAGAGTCATGCCATATTGCCCTTCAAAGCCATATGACATTGGTGAAATCCCACTACTGAAAATTTGTGGGGAGCTATAGCTGCTATATACTCCCCCCCCTCCCCCAGCCCTTCAGTTCTGACTACTCTGGATGTTGAGATTGAAATATTTGATACCCAGTCAAAGCTGTATTTGTGTATGCATCCTATCCTACTGTAATGGACAGTGGCAGTGTAGTTTTCACAAAGTGGTTTTATGTACGGAACCTTTTTTTCATTTCCGTGCCATGGTTCAATTTTTGCTTATCTTCGCAACGTTCATGATCAATAAGTCTGCACCTGAATATATGCCATTCAGTATGTTGAAAGGAATGGTTGGAAGAAAAAGGTTTGGAGGCTGTGGGGCTCTTTCGTAAGGAATTTGGGTACTTGGGAGGTAATTTACCATTTTTGAACGTGAAAAGAAGGAATTAAATTTGGAAAATTTGACTCCCAAGGCTGTAACAGGAATATTTTTTAAATGTGGAAAATTTTACTCCAAGGCTGGAACAGGAATATTTTTTCCATACCTGAGGGGATAAGTGTATCAGTATTTTGAATCTTTTGATCTACCCTGGTGTGGTACCTTGTGCCCTTTGCATCATCAGTTTTGCATCCCACAATACCCTGCAGGGTACCCAGCTAGGTTTTAATTGGCATGTGTTAAGAAAGGACAGAGTTAATTGTACACATGTTACAGCATTTGTAATTCAATAGCCATGAAAACGAAAAGTCCCTAGTTTACAAATCACCTACAGGGGAAGGGGTAACTTACTTCAGTTTACCCCACCACCTTAGAGGGAATATTTCATACCAAGCATATTGGCTGTGTTCCTTTTTATTCTCAGCTCAATAGCAGCCGAAGTTCTTCTAAATCCTAAATCTCTGGCTGACACTTGGAACCACTTTGATCATGTCTGTGAATTCTGAGACAATGCAGATTGTTTGATAAACCAGAGTTAGGCGCTGTTTTAAGTGGTTTTAAATTTTAAGTGATTGCCTCTCAGTTTAGTTTGAAGGGCTCCTTGACTACATGCATATTTTTGCAAAAGTCATTAGTCCCGATAATCTCATCCTGTCTCCTCGAGTGATAGAAAAAGAGAACATTTTTCTGGAGAGCTTTTCTCTGAGACTAAACTTACCCTTGATTTTTGCTGTGATGATGCAGATTGAAAGAATAGTAAGAGGAGCCCCGATGCCAACGTCATCTCCCTGGGGACTGGCGTCAATGGCAGCGAATACAGAATTTTGGTGATACATAACGTGAACACTTCTGGCTCATTAGGAAGCTGTTTGGGACTCTGATTAATTGGATTTAAGTTCCATGGCTGGCTGAGAGGGACAAAATACTGGTGGGAAAAAGAAAGTTGGTTTATGATTCATGCAGGTGCATGATAAGTTTATACCAGAGGAACAGAGAATGACATTTTATGCAGTGGGGGTTAGGTTATGCAGGTGATATTAGGTGTAGGCAGCATTCAAGTCCAGGGTTGTTGCGATATGAAATTTTCGTTATCATTATCGCAAAAATTTTTCCTTCAATACCCAAACGATATTGCGATATCGCGTTATTCCAGTTGTGTTTAATACAGCACTATGTCAAAAATGACAGTACATGACACTGACCCTATCGGTGCCCTCAATCAGTGCCTAGTTTACAATGCTCTGTTAGATGGAGCAAAGTGCTAATGGAACGTAGTGTGTAGGGCTTGTTTGAGACTGCCTTACTGTGGCATGACCCATTTCCTGAATTTATGGGCAAACAAGATGTTTTGGTATTGTTCAGTAAATTTTGGGATGATTTGTAATTGCCCTTTGGGAAAAAGTTCATGTGAGGGATGTGAAAGAAGGAATGTGGAATGGTGATGAAAGTTGCATCTTTTGAAGGATGGCTTCAAAACTCCCACATATTGCTGTGTTGGAAATCTGATGTGATAACTGTCTGAGATGACAGTATGAATTTTTAAATGACATGGGTGAAGAGCGGGCCATTGGTGAGGTATTAAACCTTCTTACATTAGTTTCCGGATTGTCTTTTCTAGGAAAGAAGATGATGACTTGTTTTAAGAGAGAAAATGTAAGACATTGTTGATAACTATTCAAAATTATTGACAGGTGCAGTGGACTGGTGTGGTAATTAATTGAATTGGTTATAGTGTTGAGTGGGATATCAAAGATCTGGGGCCGGATTCATAAAGACTACTTATGCACAAAAAATTGCGTAAGTCTGACTTATGCAACATATCTTTTTTAGTTGGTATTCACAAAGGAATAAGTTCGTAACTTTTTGCGTAACAACGCAAGCTTCGGAGTTGTCGTAAGTATAGAAAAGCCATAGTAACACAGTACAGAAGCACGCATTGTGCATAGTTGTGTAGAACGTAGGAGCGCACATGTTGCCACAGAAGACCGTACGCATCGTTTTAACAATAACAGTCAATGTGATTGGCTCAAAATGTGACAAAGTAAGATTCACCCGTACACACGATTGGTTAATGTGCATCTGTTGCAGTTACGCAGCTTTACACACTGCACACTGCATAAGTTGTTTTTGTGAATACCACTTAAGAAAGTTCTTATGCAGTGTGAAAGTATTTTGACTTACGCAAGAACTTGCGCAAATGTTCTTGAATCCCGCCCCTGGCACCCAGTGTCGCAAATGTTTACGAATCCCGCCCCTGGTATGCAGTGTATTTTGCCATCGGAGGGTAAGGAAGGGAAAGGGGACTAGGAAACACTTCCTCATTGTTGAAACACTGGGATGATGCAACTATGGCTTATCACAATCTGTTATGCTTTTTGTTTTCCTTCTTTGATAGCACAGATGTACAAAGCTCTTGAGGAGGGACAGGGGGCAAGTTCCAGAGTTGTTGGCATAAACTTTATGCCAGAAACTCTTGAACTATCATTTTGACAAGAGTTTTGGTACCAAACCGTACCTGAATTTTAGCATTCAATAATTTTAGGGTACATTTCATTGTAGATAAGTGGATATAAACTCAAGTGCTGCAGGAACCAGGACAGATGTTACTCAACTCTTGAGTGGGCTAAAAATGTACAATACACTCTGAACCACTCTACCAATCATTTCGTTTTGCGCTGTATTACTGTAATGACTTGGAATTTTTGTTTTACTTGCAGGTCATATTTCATATCCCACATAGCTTTAGAATGATCCCAAATATTGTTTTATCAATATTTATAGATCTAATGTTTCATATCAGGTTGCTGATTGGATGGTAATGACCTCTTATATTGGCATGCATTTTTTCTATCTCTCCTGATTGTACTAGGAAATCATAAATATTCATGCCTCTGGCATTGAAGTTGTACCACATTTAATTGATCTATGTTTATGATAACAATTGACTTGAATGTTTTAAAGTTCAAGGTAATCATATTTTTAGATTTTTAGGAATGTAGGCCATTTCACTGGTTCATGTATATCTCCCAGGCATTATTGATGGTCTCTTATGGCTAAGTGGGATAGCGAGGGAGAATAAAATATGCTCATTTCAGTTTCTGGCTGAGGTCATATTTCAGAAAAAGAATTTGGAAGTCATTGAGGTTCAAAGCCATTGGAAAAATTATTATTATTAGAAGAGATATGGTAATTGATTTATTAAGTGTGTAGAGAATGGAAAGGTTCCAGTCCAGTTTGAATTCAATCATCCCTTTGTGATTGGAATTTGGTTTTGTGGAAGGTCTGCAATAAAACACCTTGGTGCAGAAGCTTTTTCCCTTTGTGACCCATTTTTAATTTTTTTTTTTTTTGGCCCTTTCTTGGCCCTTCGTAAGGTGACCCAAAGGTAGTATGCTGGATTCAAAAGATTGTTGCTGGTATTTAACCCTTTCGCAGCCAGATACGTAATAGTACATATCAAGTTAATGTACAGTTCACAGCCACTTACGTACTATTAAGTATCCAACCTACCACGCTTAAAAAGGACCAAACGAGCCATAAAAATATACCCCCAGAAGTCGGTGTGGCCCTCTGAATAGCTTCTACGCATAATTTGTGTGGGCAGCGCAATTGGAATTTTTTTCGTAACTTGAACTATAGTAACGATATGCAGAGCAAACATAATGGCTGCGTTCTTGGATTACTCAGAATAAGCAGTGCCTATATTTTAATCAGGGTAGGAAGTTCTGAAGGTGGCCCCGAAGAAAAAAGACAGTGAAATTGATTTGCATGGCATGTCCTCGAACATTCTGGATTGTAATTGGGGCTCTGTCACTTGTCTGGATACTTTTCCATTGAAAAATTTATGATATCGGGGTAGATAAAGATCATATATCAGTACAGGGACCAGTTCCATGAATTTAGACAACCGGCGGCCATTTTGAATTTGTTTGACGGAATTGCATTTTAAACAACGGTAACAGGTAGAGTTCAGACCAACTTGAAATTAAGATAAAGTAAAAAGTTATGTTACATTGCAAGTATTGTCAAGAACAGTGTTCAGCTGGCTGGCTGAAAAGGGCACAATAGGAAAATTAAGGCTGGCTGCAAAATTGGTTAAGAAAAAAGGCCATTGTAGAAAATCTGAAGATTTGCAGGAAGTTTGGGACCCTAGACAATTTTTTACATGGGACCCAAATTTGTACTGTGATTCAGTTGTTAGACAAAAATGGTATTCCTTGTCTGTACAGATTAATGATAAAAAGTTAGTGTCTATATGTTTGTATTTTACTTTTAAATAGTTTGATTTTGTTTAAATACTGGAGTGACTCTACAATGTTTAGGGAAGTTCTTTATGTGATGAGTTTCATGTCATAGAATGGATGTGGAAGTTAAATGGAGCAAATGTGGTTTCAAAGGGTTAAACTAAGTTGTCATGGAGCATTGTTCTTAACTTGGTATGTCTCTATGATCTCTAAAGGCCATACTGTATATGATGACTCATTGTTGCCAAATTCATCTAAAAAAATAAATTGAATGTTATTGCATGATGTTTCAACATGAGCTACAACCCTGTGCTCTACCACCTTGGATTATTTGACACATGTGCCAAAAACATAGCAGTAGGATCTTCTTGGTGCAAGGTTAAGGGTTTTGAAACATAGGGGTTGGGGAAGGGCGGAGCAGCCTAATGCTCAGGTATATTCCGTTTAGTTGCGGTATTGTTATGATGTCAAATTTTACTTCATTTAATCTTTGGGTTTTTATGTTTGCAGGTGGACTTTGAAAAAGCTCAGCAAAAGAAGATGGAACGGGAAACCAAGAGAGCTCAGACTGTGCTCATTGATGAGAGGAAAAAACACATGAGTGTTGTTAAAGCATTGCTGGATGAACATCGTTTCCTCCAGAATGAGCTTGCAGAGGCTTTGCAAAGACTTGAGCAAGCAGACTGTGAAGCACATGCTTGTAAAGTGGACATGTCCAAGGCATTGTCATTGCTTAATTCAGAGCGACAGAAGGCTGAAAAGAGGGAAGCTGAAATCGAGAGGCAGATTTCTGAATTTGACATTGAAAGGGAACAGTTGATGGGGAAATTGAAACGGGAGGAGAGTAGAACAAAGAAACTGCAAGAAACGATAGAAATTTCAAATGCTCGAATAAGTGAGCTGGAACACGTGTTAGAACTGTCAAGGGATTTGCAAGAAAAAGACACACGGGATGTTGTAGGCAGGACTAAAGTTACTGAAACAAAGTTTTTAGAGGAGAGTCCAACTGTGTCTCCCATTACTTATCGACCCAAGTCTAGCACTTTTCCAAGCACCACTTCAGCTCAGGTAAACTTTGCCCGGTCAAGTAAACTTTTCACACCCAGGGGCTTTAAATCTTCCCTAAGGACAGAAAAATCTGAAAGCTCCTCAGGATCTTCTGAGGAATTGAGTAGCCCTAACACACAAAAGGTAAATTTGAGGACAAAAAATAGATCTTCAGGGGAATTTGTATCCAAAAGGGGAAGCACTGATTCATTGGAAAAGAGCTCAGGGGATGAGACGGTTATAGATGCAGAGAGCTTTTTGGTAACAGGGAAACCTAAAGTAGCTAGCGTGACACCATCAAGGAGGATAGATACTGTGAAGAAAGGACCCAGTCCGTCATCTAGCATGGACAAGTTGTCGACAAAGGGTACCACAACTGCGACAACTGATCTGACAAAAATCAGCAAAATACCTGCCATGACAAAGAAAGTGGTCACTGTTGGTGTTGTCTCCCCACAGCAGACAAGGAAGTCCACAGAGCCTGAAGCAACACCACCAAAGGTTATGGATGTTGGTCATGTGAAGGAAAACAAGGAACCTCCTAGTAAACCTCTAACCAGGCCCAATAACTTAACCTCTCCAACACCAGTTGGAGGAGGTGGGGTTACTAGTGAGCAGACCCCTGAGGTGACTCCTAAACAGACTGACGTATTGTCCCCCACAGGGAGTGCTCCAGGCCGCCCCATTTTACCCTATACCACTTTCAGCGGTGTAAACGTGAAGGCTAAGGCAGCCCAACTAATCAGTCCCAATTCCAAGAGGAACTTTGTATCCGGATCTCCTGCAGGTATGAAAGCAACCACTTCATCACCTGCTGCTTCTGTGGGAAGCAGCAAACCTGCCACTCAGGTCAATGGGAATGTGGCAGGTGACCCTGGAACAACTAACAGCCCCCCAGGGGTGCATGGTACCAAAAGGGCATCACCACGAGGTACTCCACCTCCTGTTCCTCCAAATAAACCCACTCTAATCCCTCAAAAATTTGCTTCTTCTTCTACTTCTTCTCCCTTGCTTTCTGCGTGTACATCTGTCTCATCATCTTCATCATCTGTGTCCCCACCACTACCATCAGGTACCAAGCACAACACCCCTTTATCTCCACCACCCATTGCCAATAAACGCCCTGACTCCCTGGTGGAAGCCCGTAAGCTCTTCTATGCCAATAAACACGGCAGTGGCAGTGTATCAGTGAACTCAGATAATCCTAGTACAGTGCACGTCCGTAACACTCACAATGTCAACTCCAATAACAGCAATAACTACCGCTCTTCCAGTGATGTGCTTGAAATCGATGTGCCTCCGTTGGACCGCTTCCCAGCCGCCCCGGTCCCTGTCAAGGTGGGTTCAAAAATGGAAAATGAGCAAGATTCGTGCTGCTTGAATGAAAGCAACCTGGCCGTGCTTCTGTGCCAAAGTGTTCTGGCCCAAAATGCTGTGTGGCACTGCATGTTTACATTTCAAGGTAATCATCCATATTCATAATGCAAGTTGCATATGGAATATGTTTTGCATGTATTCACAGAAATTAGTCATGCATTGACAATATGCTTTAAAACTTTATGCTTTTCACTATTAAAGCTCAATGCATGGCATATTCATAGTCCATTCAGTTACACATTGTTTCTAATCATTTCAGAAATCCATTCACTTTCATATCAGGTATCACATGCCAATTGATAATAGCTTATGCATATGCATGGTTGTGTATGTGATGATTGTGTCATGAGTGACTGCATGGATGTCCAGTAAGTTTTGTCATCTTTATGCTCATAGTTTTTTTTTTTTTTTTTTCAAATAGAAAATTGTTTTTAACTGCGTAGCAGAGTTGTAACCAAGCCACCATTTTTCAGCAAGTGCATTCATCTGCAACTAATTCAGTGGCTTGAGTCAAATCAGTGACTGGATTGAAGTCACTAAAACAAATGTAGCTGACTTGTATCAACTCATATCACTATAAAATAGATTGTGTCACATCAACTGGAAAGATGTCTCCAGAATTTCTGAAGTCAAGTAATTTTGAAATATTCTGACTTAGTCACTACTTGATTAAAGCTCTACTGTCCAGTCCATTTAGTTAATAACACTAGGTAGGTCAGGAAGCCCATCTCAGGCTCATTAAAAAATTTCTTTAGGGTTGTGTCAATGTTTACCATAATATTCATCATCAATTTAAGTATGGTGACACATTTTGCTCCAAGATTTCATCACATTTTTTACAAAGGAGTTTTGTGAGTGCACATGAGTTAATGAAGGACTTAAATATGCAAACATACAACCCATGAGATGTATTGCCTGCTGATCAAAAGTAGAGAGTGTGTACAAATTACTGATTTCACAGGCCTTACATAGCTAGGGCAACTCTTAAAATAGCTAGCTATGCAGGCTTATAGGAGATAGATTTTTGTTTTGTACTATTCGATTGTGTTATCCTGTTCGTCACACACAATTGATTTGATGAGCTTCCAGCTGCATGATTTAAAAACATGAAGGTATGAATCACAGTAATGAAGAACTTAAACTTGCAAATATATTAAAAAATCCTCTTTTGAGAAATTCATTATACTTTTCCTGCTTGCTGCATTTTTGTTTGCATTTACATCTGTGCCTTTTTAGTACTTTGCAAATAAGGCTACCCATTTTAAACTTTGCTTAAATACTGACATGTGACATACTGTAGCTCTACAGTATGTAAGAGGTGACAAAAGTTATGATATCTAAGTGGTGCTAAAAATTTCATCACTGGTTTGATATGAAGGATATGGGAAACTTTTTGGCCAAATATCTGTCAGACGCTAATGTAGTTTGGACATAGTTGGTGATTTCTATTTTATAATGGCTTGGTGGCACATGCTACTCACACAGGACTGTTGATTTCTTACTGCTTTGCTGAAAGGTGGAGTTGATTTTAAATGGAATGCTTGTATTAGGAAGGGTGCTTGAGTGGTCGTGATTCTAGAGTTGCATACTTTTAGATGCTAGCGTGGTATGAGATTTAGAGTGGGCCCATGTGGTATTAGGAAGGGTGCCAGAGAGTGGGAGGGATCCTTGAGTTACATTAGAGCAGCATTTATACCAGTTGGGATGGGGGGGGGGGAGTTGATTTTACATGGGAAGGAAGGGTGCTTGAGTGGTTGGGATTCTTGAGTTACACACTGTAGGTGCTGGTGTGGTATGAGGTTTTGAGTGGCATGTCTATTAGGTGGGGGTATGTCTGCTGGGTAATAGGGTTCATAAGGGACACTTCTTGCAGGGAGATGAAATATGGCAGTATCTGCCTGGATTAGGCATGTTCAAGTTGTGAGGGCATTACAGAGGTTTTAGGGTTTTTTTTCTTTTTTAAGAAATATTTCATGTTAGAAGGTTATGTTAGAGGGTTTGATTAGGGAGATACTTGGATTATGATGTTCAGTTAAGTTTGTGGTTTTGTTGTAAAGGAGGATTTAAATTATCGCTTTTAGAATAGACATATGTAAAAAAGCTGCCTTTGACATTAGCTCGGTTTACTTGTTGTTGTAATGCTTAAATAAATTCTTGTTACGCATGCTTGCATGTTTCATGGATTGCTGGGTTTGGCATATTGCAACAGGTTTTGCTAGTGATATTTTTTTCATGCATTTAGCCAGCATCCTTTGGCTTAGTGCATATGCAATCTCTATTTGCAAAATATTGCAAAATGCATTTTATACATTTGCCTGTAGTTAAAGCATGCTCATAAATATGCATAAGCTATTATCATTTGCATACCATTACTGGACATTTGTCCATTCAAGTCTTGGAATGAAAACACTGCAGTGCTACACATTTGGTTCTTTATGTTTGAGCTCACCAAGAAGAGACCGACCTCATTCCGTCTCTGCTTCCCTATTTGCTTACACCACTAACTGCAGCTCTCCCCTAATGTGCACCAGCTAACCTCCACCCCCCATAATTTGCCCCACCTTTTCTTTGCCTTACTTCTTTAACTACTAACCATTTAAAGGACAGACATCAACTGGCAGGGGTATAGCCTAAGCGTGGTGTTTTGTGTCCTAACCCAGATATTGGTTCGCATTTTCTATTTCCTTCTATTCTTTTTTATTCATCCTTTTGTCCTTTGTTTATGCATGTCTCTTGCTTTTGTTTTCTTTAAGGGCCAATGCAGTCATACCAAGTTTCTGAGACTAGTCCTGTTAAAAAAGGACTTTTGAACACTTTTGAAGAAATTTACTTATTCATAAATTGTGAATATTTAAATATTCATATATTTGTTTCTAATATAATAGTGAATGAATCATTTAGAGCACAGAGGGACATAGAAGAGGAGCATTTTTTGAATATGCTGAATTGGTATCAAAATCAGCTTGGAGAGGCTGCATTTGCCATTTAAATTTTTCTTTGGGGGAGCAAGAAAAGTTATTGGCATCTTGAATGTTTTAAAATGCCGGGATAAATAGCTGAACATTGCAAATTAAGAAAGAAAGAAAGTTGACAGGCCAATGGTAGGAGGGAGTAGGTGTGAGGGAGGGTGGGGGAGTTGGAAGTCAGAGGAAGGGGAATGGAAGCTCGTGGATGAGTAAACATGAAAGTTACGGCTCATACAGTAGATGCCACCAAAAAATAAGTATCGTGTTGGTGCTTCTTGGACTGTAGAATGTCAGTTAAAGAAGATGAGATATAATGCTTGGCTGAGTGCTCGATTTACACATCTAAATTGTAATTGGTGGCCAAGATTTGAGCAACAGATTCCTTTGTAAGATATGGACCTTTGACTTCTCATTGAGTATGCTTGGTTCTAGCTTTGCCAAAGATTTTGCAAAGTAAACAACTTTTCAGTAAATTGTCAATTTTCAAGCAGCTGTGCTGAAAAGCATGACATAGTTTGGAAGGACAACTTCAAAATAGACATAACAATTAAAAGGATGATATAAACATTCATAAACAAGTCCAAAACTTGGACCAGGGGATTTAGCAAATGAGAAGTAAAAGAAAGGATGCTAACTCTTTTGATGTGTCAAATTTAATTGACACTTATGGGAATGGTAATTCTGTCGGCTGTCTATCACATCTCCAAAAATTGTGAAAGTGCCAGAGAGTATGAAATACTCATAATAGGGTTCATGCAGTCACTGAAAAGGCTTGGATTTATGTGATGGGAAGATATGGAAAATTCATATAATTTTATTTTGAAATTTCTGTGCAAAAGTGATATCATTTGGTGTATGGGAATGATGGTGGTGGGCTATTCTACCATTGCTGCCAATAACAATAAGATTGGATAAGAAAATGGATATTCAGAAGTTGTATTGGTATTTCCAAAGAATTTGTTCAAGACGGCTGTCGTCAATATCTAGAATGTTGTGGCATTGGTTGCTCTATTGCCAATTGTGTTTCTCTATTGGGAAGCCTTATTCAATATTGGCATTCTTTGTTATCTCAGGCTTCAGAGATTAAGGGTGCATGAAAACAAGTCTGTCATCTTCATGTCTTGTTTGTTTAATACAGACAAAATTCGTGTTTGAACATGCAGGGATCGTATACAGTTTTCATATGCAGGAGAGTGCACAAAGTATGTGGGTGGGCTTGGGGTTGGGCATGGAAGATTGATATTCTTTTTCAACATATAATTGATGACACTGTTATTTTACTGAAAATAATGAATATTTTTAAAAAAGTACACTTTGGGATGGGGGAGGAGTGGGAGGGGTGTGAGGAGTTCCAAAGAGGTACATTTCATGTGCTAGTGAAAATGATGACAAACACATGACATTTCACAGTTTATTGTCTAATTTATTCCATTATGGCAAAAAGACTTTCCCTAATCAAAATATTTCAGGAAGCTAGAAACATGTGTCATGTGTATGTTCATCACAGTTAGTCCTGATTATAGGTGATCTGTCAATCTTTCATTAAGCAAGAGAATAGGCATTGGAAAGAAATAATGATACCTGCTCCTGTTGCCACCTTACTGCTTTCCGTTTCTGTTATTTCCTCCTGATTACCCACAATCCTCCACTCTTGCCATGTGCATGTGCAAGAATTGCTAATTCTTTTGTTCCTCAGATGGTCTTGTCCAAATGCCTGTCATAAATCTAAAAGCTTGAATCAGACTTTGCATTTGATGACGAAGGAATTTGTCTCTGAGCCATAAACTGCTTTTCCAAAATGGCATCTGTTTTTTTATGAGTTAACATATTTTTTTCTAAATTTGTTGTGCACTGGAATTGATTTGTGTCCTCCCCACAGCAAGTTGATATGTTGCTTTTTTAAGTGAGAATGTGATGCTTTTACAGTTATAATAGGAATTTCCTAATGAATCATTTGAGGTATCTCCAGTTACTGTTGAAGTTGGAATTGCTTAGTGACAACGAAACAGTCAAAGAGACAATTAAA
>WURT03000015.1:138118-150466 GCA_009936505.3 Holothuria glaberrima
TGATGAGAACTGGAGGTATTTTTTGACAAAAATAAGCACTCTTTAATATGAGATATCTCGAGTTAGGAAAAGAGTATATTGCTACAGGGTTTGGAGGGCACGAATAAGAAAATTTTTCTCTTTTACATGAGACCCTTGTGAAATACCACTGGAAAATGCCTTTAAGCTAAGGCAGGTTACCTAACTCAACTTTACAATTAAGACTCCTGGCCAGTGGTCAAGTAGTCGCTACACTTTCCTTGGAATAATGACTACCGGGAAATTTTCAACACCAGCTGTTCAGTGCATGCCTAAAAATCCCATTTTGGAGTTTCGATTGTGTTCTTTTGTAAATATCAAAAACTAGCTATTTAAGACTTTTCTCTTTAGTTCATCACTAGCTTTCCCTTTAGTATGACTTCTATTATTTGCCAGCACTTTAGCATCTTAGCCATGGAAAAGCCAGTAGTTTAGGCCTATTTGTGTCTTAATGCTCATTGGTAATATACTTGAAGCTTTAGTTCAGGGGTGGGAAACTCTGTCAAGGCCATATGGATATTCATATAACACAGGGGTTCCCAACCTGTGGTACGCATAACCACCAGTGGTACATTTGGACTTTCTCAGTGATACGCCGCGTGGTACACAGCGTGCTCATTCTTTTTTTATTGTAAATCCCTATTCTTTTTTATTCTCCCTCATGCATCAGTCCCTTAAGCGGCTGTACACTGACAACTATTTGTTAGCTGCCATTTTGCACTTATTCATCATTGATTTAATCAATTCATTCTGCCTCATTCATCCCTCAAGCGGCTGTACACTGACAGCTATTTGATATTGGTGTTAACGCATAAACACTATTATAGTTGAATATTGGTATAGTGGTACTCTGTGGCACCAGGAAAATGTGAAATGGTACCCCAGTAGAAAAAGGTTGGGAACCACTGATATAACATTTACCGGCCAGAGCTCTTCTGCGAGGGCATGAGATAGGCTTTTCCTGTTTACACCTACCAAGGATGCATGTTAAATTGAGCACAGTGTGGTCAATCCTACTATATGGTATTACTACATACTGTATTTTCATAAGAAAAATAGAAATAGGCCTATATAGAATGGAAGCAAATAAACTGATGGTATACAACTTTTTTCATAACTTTATGAGTTTCTGGAATTGTATTCATGAATGCCTTAAGAGCAAGATTAAATGGTCTCTGGGGCTCTTCAGCCACATTCCCCTAAGGTTGGAAACAATGGAGCTTTCTTGCTGTTTGACAACTAAATGGAGCAAAGTGGATGAGTTCCTGAATCAACAACTTCCTGGGTTGGACTTATTCCTGATACAGACAACCAGATACTAAACTTTAAATTACCAATTTTAAACTGCAAATAGCTATGTCAGACAAAAGGAATTATGAGCCCCAGGGTTAGAGAGTTTCAAAGTGGTTCCACTAGGATTTCATTCATGAAGATTTAGAATGCAAGTAAGTACACTTAACCACTATTAAACTTAACCTCTTCACTTTTTTCAAGAAATGTCTCCAGGTTCACTCAAAGTCACATAATTACCTCAGAGTCTATTTGTATTTCTTTTTCATTGGGATACCTTATTTGTCATTGAAATTTGATACTGTTGGAATATTTAAATAATTTATTCATGTAAATCTAGTACAATTAAAACTCTGAAAAATAAATGGTTTAGGAAACACAGTTATTAAACAGTCAATAAAAATATCAAGATTGTAAATAATGTATACAAATGCTTCATGTAATCATTTGCAAAGATGACACCACATATTTCCCATCGTGCACTGCAGAAGCTGAAAAAATAGCATCTCTTCAAAAATTAGTATCTTCCAAATGAAACATACTATTGAGATGGGCATTTTACTTCCTAACACAGAAAAATTTGTTGAATCTTTTAAAAACATCAAATTTATTCACCAGAATAGACTTTTAGGTCCTGTTGAATCCTTTGACAGCTAGAAAGCTAAAAACTCTAGTCTGATCTTCAGAATGTGAGACCTCAGCCAGACCTGAGTTGCAAACTAAGTCATGTCTTACAACATTTGACATACTTTTGATGTCTGTGTACTGCTTAGTGAAAAGCCTTCTTCCAGTCTGTGTCTCTTCTGTTCAAGGGTTTCTGATAATTACCATTTGCTCAAAGCTACCAGCAAAGGGTTATCACTCAGGCTAGAAGGGCAGTTGTTTTACGACGATAAGAGACCACAAATGTGGGAGAAGCCTATATGGCTTATGAATTACAACTTCCCGTCAGGTGGCTAACCAACTCAACAATTAAGATCAAATTTGGTCTCTTTTGAATTTGAAAGGCCAGTTCAGATGGGAAAACTGTAGATTGCTCCTGGATGAAAAACCAAACTTACTTTGACCCGGCCAGGGGTTCAACCCTGAACCTCCTGGTTGCCTAGCTTCATCACTTCAAATGCCACCGCCTTTATCCACTCAGCCACAGCACCGGTGACTGTAAACAGCACAGGTTACTGTAAACTTCAACTTTGGAAGACTTCTAAACTTGTTCTTTTAACTAACAATTGTGGCCAAGTTCCACAAGATACACAATAGTATAGATCTACAGGTATGTTACATCTCACATCTCACCATAAGCAGACAGGACTGCTTCCAATGGAAGGAAGAGGACAAGTTGCAGCACTTTTGATGGAAAACTAATGTGCATGTTTGACCAAAAAGGGCACATAAACTATTTTGGGGCAAAATATAAATATTTTGCCCAAATATGGCAAAATTTCTGCCCAAAAGGAAAGCTGCAGCCCCTGCCTTGTATGCATATACATCTTACATCTACATAAAGCTTCCAAAAATGAAAGTTGTTCACCTGCTACTTTGAGGACTGGATGGGCTATAGTTGACAACAGCAGATTCTGTGGTTTCAAGTCCATGTGGGTAATGTTTCGTTGATGGAGATACTGCAGTGCACTAGCTGAAAGAACCGAAGAAAAAGATGTCAAATAATATGTGAATCAGGGAAGCTTTTAAGCAAGCACTTCCTTTACAGTGAGATTTCTAAAGCTAAGGTTGCACATGTAAAACATCATTTGTCATGTTCTTGGTGATTTTACAAGAACAACATTAGATTACAGAGTTAAAACCAGAAGAGGTTTGTTGTTTGCAAAACCTGGAAAAGTGCTGAGGAGATTTAACCATTGCCATGACACTGTCAGTCTTCACAAAAATGAAAATTCATTGCATCTTTAGACACTATCAGAGCCCACTATATAAGTTAAGGTACAATTAAGTCATCTTTAATAATTTGAAATATCACAACCCCTGCTGAGTGAAATTTATAAATAGTTCTTTTTAATGTCTTTTTCAATCGTTAGACAACATCATTACAAACTAATTACATTCACGCATGTAGACCCTTGGTTTAGCTATCATGCCTAGTTCCAAAATATCAAAAAAATGCAACACTTGAAATAAAAGAGATTTAAAAGATTTCAGTGTTTCAAAGGAGGATTATAATAACTATTAATGTCATTTAACCCCTGAAACATTACTGCAGAATCCTACCATCACTATACAATCCAACCATTTTCAAGCAAAATATGGAGCTGCAAGTAAGAAGTTAAGAACAACGGATTAAAATTTAGACAAAGTCAGGTATACTGTACCTCATAATCACATCTGTCTTTTGTGGCCCTTAAAATAGATCATTATTTTCATCCTACAACCACTTAAAAATTTCATTTGCAAATAATATAAAGACCTAGTAAGAATGAAGTATTGTAAAATATCACTGAGTTTGATGAAGGGTGATCTACAGCAGGGGTCTGCAAACTAGGGGTCACAACCCTTTTGAGGGTCGCAAAAATTTTTTCAGAGGGTCGCAAAAAGGATTCGGGAGCGGAAAAATAATTGCCTAATTTCTCATTAAAAATAAGCAATCGGAGTGATTCTAATCTAAGAACCAGTGACCTGACTCATGTCGCCGGTACTTCACACCCAGTGGCATGCACAGGGGGCCCATTAGGCCATGCCCCCCTCACAGATGCCATTTTCTTTTCTTATAGTTCCTAAAAATACATTAATTTTGTATAAACAAATAAGGTAGCATATGTGGCACCAGATTGCATGTAAGAAGACCTAATTTTTCAAAAATTTTCAAAGGGGAGGGGGTATTCCCTCATGGCCCCCACAATGATGCCAAGCTTTTTTTTAGTTTTTAAAAATACGTAAATTTTGCAACACAAATTTTTCTTCAGAATGTAGCATATGTGGCACCAAATTGCATGTAAGGACGCCCAACTTTTCAAAACTTTTCAGAGGAGGCGGCACCCCATTCCCTCAAACCCTTCCCCCAGGTAGGCTATCATGCAACATACTGCATGCCCCCCCTTGAGAGAAATCCAGGGTACGCCACTGTTCACACGTGACTAATCTGTCAGGTGTTCTGTTCCCCAGCAACTGCGTGTGCCATTATAATAGACTGAATTTGAGGTATTAATGCCAAAAAAGTTTGGAGACCCCTGATCTACAGTAACATTACCATACTGTACACTTACCCAGTTGTTGCAAAAACATCTTCACTGTCTGCTCTGGTAATGCTTGACGTTTCCTAATGAAGAGAGAAAGGTCCCCTCCACTACAGTATTCCATAATGAGAAATATATGTCCATCATTCCACTGCAACAAAACAGCACCACTTGGTTATAAAACAAAAGAAATTTTGGCTTCCATACAAACAAAGAAAATCATACATATCTATGTTTTAAATTAAGAGGCAATTCTCGTTATTCCAGAGAGTTGCAACTCTCCCAACTACGCAACTTATAGCTCCTCCCATTACAGTGTCGTAGCTAGGGGTGATGGGGAAGGTCGCCCCCCCAAATTAAGGGGTAAAGAGGAAGAAGAAAATAGAGACAAAATGAGAAAAAAGGGAGGAAGAAGAGGGAGGAGAAAGGGGGGCTGTAGTAACTCCCCTGGAGACCATGAATGGGTGGGGAGAGGGAGGTAAAGCCCAGGAAGGCAAACAAGGTATGGATTCTTGAGGGGGTGTGGTTAGGCATTAATTTTGAGCCAACCCCCCACCTCACCCTGCGGACACACTTTCCGAAGGCTGATGCCGCCACTGAGAGGGGGAATGGGAGAAGAAAAACACGTTTGAATGTCCTGTTCCGGTATTCCCAAATTAGCCTTGGCACGTTAATTTCATTTACATCTGATATATTTCATCGGACATATAGGCCGAGTACGCTGGTATCCTACACACCAAAAAGTTGGCCTAAATTTAGTTCTACATTCCTAAAAAGTGGTCCCTTGTGAAAGACATTTCTGATTCATGTATATCATATATAAATTTAAACCCTTTTGACAAATTAAATATGCTGCGAGCATTATGCGACTCAGGGGCGTAGGCTGGGAGAATGGAAAGAATTTTTCAGGAAGATTTCAGATGAAAAATTAAAATCATTACTTACAAAATAGGAATTCCTGGAGATATATTCAATTCAAATCTAGCATCAAATGTAGCACTATTTTGCATCTAGCCCACCCTGCGTAAGCCAAAATTTTCCAAAGGGGGAGGGGGAAGCCCTCCCCTTAGCCCCCTACCCCAGAATGGCAATCAGTCATTATTTCATCCCCCCCCCTTAAGATGAAATCCTGGCTATGCCCTTGTCCCATTACTGTATAAAGCTCCTCCTTGTGCAGACACAAACTTATTGCTTAAGGCCATGTCCTGGTGAGCGTACAAGGATCCAATGTGTAATCCAAGTACTGTCTCTGCATTGTCTGGAATGTGAGCTACTCTGCATCTTTTGGATTTTCAAACTTTAAGTCAATCACAGAGCAGTCACAAACTGAGAATTTTGATAACCCCACACTAAAAACATACTCTGGGGTATCAAGATATGACTACTTATCATAGACTCTGAGCCTTCAAGTCACATATATTTCAAGTTTTCAACCACTATGGTGCATTAGAGTAGTCTTTTCAGTTCTCAATTTGGTCTCATCTCCATGGCACTCATACTGCAGTCAACACATACCCAAGAGAGGACATTGAACAGAAGATCAAAGAGAAATTAATTTATCAATTTGTAGCTATTAATTCTTTTTCATGAGAATTTGTCATATTTTGCACATTTTTCATTGAATGGTTACCATTCATTCACTGCTAAGTGCATTATTCAATAGACACAACGTTTCTTTTTTTTTTTTTTTTGTTAGATCACTCTCCCCCTAAAGAAAATGGCCAAAAATAGTAAATAATTTTTTCACACCTGAAATACCCAATGGACATTTCATACTGTACACAGTGCCACATCAAGTTGCTTAAAAAACAGAAAAGGAAAAACACTCACAACAAAGTCTTTAAGCTCCACAATGAATTCATGTTGAACGGTTTTCAGTATTTCTATCTCTTTCAGTAAGTTTTCAGTGATACTTTTTGTCAGGCCACTCTTTTCAATGCACTTGATGGCAACTACTTCCCTTACCGGACCCTGCAAAGCAATCGATACAAGCAAACATGAACAAAAACAAAAACAAATGTTAAGTGTAAGTAAATTTACCACAATATAAGAGACACTGTATTGGAGATTGGAGAGACAGTTTGCATCACTTGAGGAAAACATTTTTCTCTGAGGTACCATTTAGTAAAAAAACTTAATTACACCAAGTCATGCCTAAAGTAGATTACCCTTTTTATTTTGAATAATCTTTCATCTAGTATAGTAACAATGGTAATGAGAATTAGACACAAGCCAATTCTATCCACATCCAATTTTTATGGGAGTTCAGTGGTTCAAGATGACCAGAAATTCTAGCACACTGCAAAATATTGCAAAAAAAATGTGTATTGTTGTCTTTTAATCAACGTAAGTAATCTTTATTCATTTAAAACTTGGTTAGTACCATTTTCTTTTGTGGTATGTGTAATGCCAATATGGCATGATACCTTGTACCGACCATCTACAGGATAACATGTTCCTATTAAGCTGGAGCTTGCTATACTTCTTCAAGGACCTAGCCTAGTTGTAACCTATCCTTGCCCATATTATCTGCCATTTTGACAAGTTATAATTATACTGTTTCTACATAGTTAATGGGAGTCCTACATTACAGTACAGTAGTTTAGGGAGCACAGCAATGGTTGTCTGTGGGACAATCATTTCCAATCCCTTAAAATAGAACTGCAGTTAGTTAGGTAGTTAGTTAGTTAGATGAGATTTCACAGCCCAGTTTCTAACTAATTGGTTAAAGTCGAGCCGGCCATGGCCTTTTTTCCAGTTGTGGCTCACTGGCTTGTTTCCCCTACTCCATTGCTTATGCTGAGCACCAAGCACAATGGCAGTAGGTTCCATTTTTAAAGTCTTCGGTATGACCCGGCCAGGATTCGAACCCTAGTCCTTCCGGCTGCAAGTCGGATGCTCTAACCATTTGGCCATGCAGTCGATTTTAAAACGAAAAAAAAAAGAAAAATAGAACTGGAATGACAGAAAACAAAATCGCCCATTTTTACACAGACCGTAGTTTACTGAAAAATATACTGTACTTTTTTATTTTTGTAAATGGTTCATTATAAGGCATAAATGAATGGAAATAAAATATGGGTTTTCCTCTCCTCAACAAATAATTGAATGCTACTTTTATTATTTTTTCAGAAATATCCACCTTAATCAATCCAGCAGAACTCACAAACTTTCAATCATTCAAGTAAATTTTCTAACAATATTCAACGTTCAAC
The DNA here is from genome assembly GCA_009936505.3 of Holothuria glaberrima. Taxonomy (NCBI): domain Eukaryota; kingdom Metazoa; phylum Echinodermata; class Holothuroidea; order Aspidochirotida; family Holothuriidae; genus Holothuria; species Holothuria glaberrima. The sequence goes on from WURT03000015.1 coordinate 145,830, forward strand.
TTGAACCCATGACACTAGAGACTATTTCTTATATTAGCAGTGTTTTCCACAAGCTGTTTTGTCCGGGCGCACCACCCGGACAAAATTTGAAGAGCATGCGTCAGCGTCCAGTCTTAAAGTTGCTGCACAAAAACCTTGATCCCACGGACAAAAAATATTGCTTTCACTTCTTTCGGAAACATTTGAAAAGTAAATTAAACACTTTTCCAAGAAACGATTTTCCAAAGGGGAGGGGGACAACCCTCCTCTTTGACATTTCCCCCAGGATGGCAATCATTGTCATCTGTCAGATCAGAGATAAGTGCCCGGACAAAATTTGTATCTGTGGAGAACACTATATTAGGGTCTCCAGTTTACTGGAAGTAAGTTCTATCTGCTCAGAATTGACCACTGGACAAAAATGAAATCCTCTTGCAGGGCTGAAATTTAGCACTCGTCCTATCGTCTGAGATGAGTAAATATTGCATCGGACAACCACTTTCTGTCTATGAGCTTGTCCGAAGGACAAGCAGATTTTATTGCAATTGAACAGTTTAGTACATCAGCAAGAAATTATGTCATAAAGTCTCCTTAAGAAGTGGAAGGCCTAGGCCTATTGATACCTTGGTATGGACTGTCATTCATCATTGAAACATAAAAAAGGCAAGATCATTGAAAAGCATACAGAATTTAAATGTAAATGTTTGTTTTATTTGGCAGTGACATGAAATGCAATTATTTATCTTTTGTTAGTCACTTTCATTTGTACTACCAAAAAATTTTTGGACAACCAAAATTTGGCTTTAGGTTGTCCAATGGACAACCTGAAAATTTTCTTAAAAATCAGGGCTGTCTTGCACTTTTTCCACTTTGATATCTCTTCTATGCTGTCTCTGAATTAATTTACCGGAGACAGATTGTAAGTTGTAGGAGCAAATAAGTGAAAAATCTTCACACTGGATCCAAAGCTTGGAAAAGTTTTGGTAGCAGCTGATGTCTTTAATACTATGAGGTTTTGGCATCAGTGGTACCTACACTGTGCTCAATGATGTAATGAGCCCTCATTTTTTCAGACTGCTTCTTGTTACAGCCATCTGCTATTCATACTGATGCTAGAACTATCAATTTTTATCGTTGAGGACTATATACACTGTTGACCATTACCTGACTTGATAAAGTCATACAAGTACATTAAGTCAAGTTTAGACCAACTGCCCTCTCACTGATGATTGCCTAAACTTCAATAGTATCTATTCTACCACCTCTAGCCATCCATTATTGAGAATCCTACATTCTGATTGGTTAAACACTGACCTGTTATTCCACAACACACGGTCAGTAATACAAAAAGCTGATAAAAAAAAGTTTTTTTACAGATTTTCGGTGGTAGAATAGGAATAAACCACATTTGTCGGACTATTATTGTCTCATAAACTGTCTCGACTCCAAATTTAGCAAAATAACGGACTCGGCTTCGTATCATCTGTGATTTTGCAATTTGGAGTCTCAACGGTTTATTCACCAATAATAGTCCGTCAAATGCGATTTATTCCTTAAATACACATCGCCACAGACCCTTGGTGGCAGAGGAAAATCAGGTGAAATGTGTGAAATTGTGTTAATACTTGTCTGCAAATACCCTCACATCATGATAAATTACTTCAAATTTGAGTGACTTACAATTTCTCTTTAGAAATTTCTTTACTATGGAAATAATCCCTGTCTGGTCATACTATATGATAATTCATTAATGCAACTGGAAATTTCGATCTTTTACTTAGCATCTTTTATTTAGCATCTGGCAAGTTTACCATTTATTCAAGACAATTTACTAGCCGCCACAATGGTATACTACTAGTTAATGTATGCCCAATGCATTAATTATGCTTGAGAGACTCAGTCAGGTACCTGTGGCCTAAAGTTGCGACTCTGAATGGAGTCACAACTCCAGCAACGATGTCATAACTGATGCAAAAACCCAGCAATAACAATTGTCGACAGTTACCAACTGAACAATGAGTAGTCCTATTAATACATTAGCAGGCTTACACAACTGACTCCTCTATGGCTGTGATGCCAACCTGACAGTGTCAGAAAATCGCAGTGACCTAAATGGGAGAAAACTTGTGACAGAATACAGAAAAGAGCCAGTTGTAATGATATCCAAATGTTTACTCAAAAATATGAATTCCAGAAGTCATGATTCCTACCGTATGAAAGCGGAGTTGTTAGTCGACTCCTAACAAAGAGTTGTGACTCTGAAGTAGAGTCAGGTTACCTGCCCAAGCCTAGTGTTTATGAACATACAAAATACAGGTTGTTTCTTTATACATCAATTTGATAGCAAGACACTTCATACAGGCTGCAGGACCGACACAGTTGAATGATGTCATTACAAGTATTACTGTATGTGGTAGGGTCTAAGTTGGAATGCTTTTCAATTAACTGTCCCAATATGACAACATTCTTTTTCTTGGAAAAAGCTGTAGCATCTACTCAAATTATGCACATTTTAATCGTGGTGAAAATGATTAAGTAGGGTTTAAATCCTCTGCAAAGAGATGGTTTTGCTGCTTTTTGAAAAGAAAATCACCACTGTAAACTGAAATTATAAATCCTAGCTAGTTGCAACCACTCTGATGCTGGGGAGCTACAAGTACTTGTGGTTTAACCTCAAAATGTAAACAATCTAAAGTACAATATAGTCTTTTGACAAGGAAACAAACTAACCAGTCTAGCATATCAGCTACTCTGATTCTGCAGATATTTTTAATATTATGACCACAACGATGAGCATATATTATTAATTCTAGTGCTGGGACGGGTTAGGGAGTAACCCCTAACCGTTCGCAATTGAGAAAAAAAACGGTTACAAAAATTGATCATACGGTTAACCGCAAAAAGCCTTTCAATCCACTCCCTCAGATATCTTACAAATGTGACATCTCAAGATCATCTTAATCAACAGATTGTTTGTTATTCTGCACAAGAAACAAATTGTTATAACGAGTTACAGAGATCTTAAAATTTGCGGTGTCTTAAAGAAATAAACTGTCGCAAACACCGACCACAAGACTATGAGAATTAGTGAAACCAAGACACGTACACGAGGAGTGCCAGTCAGAGTGCCAATCAGATCCACAAAATTTTTGGTGTTCTGCTGTTATTGCGAGTAACCGTTAACTATTCGCAAATAATTTGCGGTTAAGCATTTTTAAAATTTGCTAACGGGTCCCAGCACTAATAAATTCCATCCCACTTCGGGCATTTTGCCAGGATGCTTTTCTAGAGGTTACTGAAAGAAAGAGTGGTTTTTCCATCACAGAAATTGACCTTTTCTCGTTTCGAAAAATGGTGAAAATGGTTATTATGAAAACAAGTTAATCAGAAAATATAAATTTCTTTGACGTCCGCTGCATTTCCATTTGCAAAGTAGTTCAACATCCAATGGAAGTTGGCATTTTATGGGCGGTCGTCCATGTCAAAAAACCAACGTGCAAAAATTAAATGTAAAACTGAAGAAAAATTTACTGAAGAAAATTTTGTTTTGTATCCCAGTATTGCATTATTGCCAAAAGTACATATAAAACCCAAATTATATGAAAATTCAAAAAAAAAGAACTGGCATATGATGCCTCTATAGATGTCACTGCATATGAAGAAGGCAATTAGGGGGATCTACAGTCCCTTGCTTTGTTAGGATGCAGCCTATTTGGAATTTCTTTTATGTGAATTGCTTTACATTATCAGAAGCATACAGCTGTATTTGCTTTTAACATTGTATTTGGCTCCTGGAATGGACAATATTTGTTTTGATAACTAAATTTCTGCATGTAAATACATGGTTTGCAAAATTTTATTTTGCTAATTTGGGTCACTAATCACTTGTAGGAAATGCTGTGGGGAATGCAGTTTGGTTTTCAATGCAATTAAATTTCAATTAGGCCTAATAATTTATAAATATTGCTTTCATGTCTTATATTTGGGATTTTGGATTGATTTTTTGCTTGTTGACTTTTTTGCCTGATGGCCGCCCATACTTTCCCAACGTCCTTTGAACATCCAACAACTTGGCAAACTGAAATGCAGCGGATGTCGGTCTGACCAAAATGCTGTCCTAAATCCAACATCAATCATTTATTCTGTGATGGCTCTCTTTAGCCTTGTTGGAGTTATTTACTGGAGACTGAAGATCCAATGGCAAAATGTTTACTAGGTTGGTCCTGGGATAATGTCTATTGGCTAGTCCCCCGTTTCATTGGTTCCCCCATCACATAACCCTAACCTTCTAACCCCTAGCCCTTACCTAACCCAAACTAATAAGAATGGGGACTAATGAGACAGAATAATCAATGGGGGGGGGGACTACTGCCCTGTGGTAAGCCTTGTCTACTGGGCATTTGTACAGTAGGGCCTACTGAAAAGAGAGAAGACTAATGAGACACATCAAGCTAAATGGGGGACCAATTAGACAGGGGACCAATGAGACAGGGGTCTATAAAGCAGATCCTCGCGTTCCTTTACTGAGGACTAGGCTAGTCCCTACTACTTGTACTACTGTACTAAGCTAGTATTTAATACAGTAGCATGGTTATATGGAATATTGCACACTTTTGGCGGTTTTTCGCAAATATCTTGGTAAACTTACCATTCGTATC